>JALPQI010002090.1:0-94326 GCA_025490895.1 Thaumatotibia leucotreta | reverse complement strand
TTGTGTCAGTGCGGATGATGGCCTCGTTTATCGGCAAAGAAGAACATTACAGCTCACTGATAGGCGCTATTGTATCTATCTACAAAGATGATGGCATCCTTGGCTTTTTCCATGGGATGATACCTAAACTACTTGGAGATTTGACTTGTGTAGCAGTCACGGGAGTATTAGCTTACTATGTAAACAAATACTTCGTAAAGACGAAGGACCTACGTTATTATACGGTGCCTTTGCTCACGTTTTTAACGAGCACTTTGACTTACCCTCTGGTTGTGGTGTCCACATGCATGGCTGTTGCAAGCTCCAGCCTGCAGGCAGGCAACCCGCCCACAATGCCCAAGTACCCCTCGTGGCATGCATGCTGGAGGGATCTACTAATAAACAAGCAACACAAACGTGGGGCCTCTTTAATCTTTAGGTACTACATTGCTCCAATTGCAGCCATGCAGTAGTCACTCTTTAGACCTAAATATATTGCATTTATCTATCTGTGTTTATTTGCTAAGTGTTATTCCACAATCACCAAAGTAGAGATTCCAAGTCTTGTAGAAAGATAAATGTGTACATTGAATGTGTAAATAATTTAGTGAACAGAATATCTTGTGGATATTCTCGTTATGCTAGATTGTTGAGTAATGGTGTGGATATATTTAATTAATAAATATGTTGTTTCTCAACTGTATATTATTTTACTCGCTTTTGGGTTATATATTTAAATTTAAATAAAATTCATAGAATGATTGGAGTTATTTTATTTTTGCTAAAGTTTGAGCTTTAATGAAATCATCTACTAGTTCTTTCTTCAGTGTTGCTACAGCTCTCCTGTAAATTGCTGAAGACAATTGAGGACTGCCAAGGGTTCCTTCAAAATCCATGTAATCCATCCAGACGTCAACATTGTCTTGGCCATGATGATGAACCAAATATTCATAGTACTTCCTTATCAACTTGGCATTTGGTTTGTCTTGAGATTTCTCAATTTTAATCATAATGTGTTGAACATCTTTTTGAAGAGGTGGAGTTTTGATTAACTCATCATACAATTCCCTAGCTGCCTTTAGTCCATTATAATCATACATTTTTTGTAGCAATTTTGGCTTGATTGCTAAAACAACAGCTGTTTCGCAATTTTGGAATTTTTTGTGTAAAGTGATGAGCTGAAATCACAAATAAGTAGTTATAAATAATTCATCAAGATAACAAATAAATGGATAAATAAAAAAAAGTATTCATCTAATCTTACAGTTTCCTTCTTTTCAATAACATCCAGCGCTATATTCCATAAATAAATGACATCATCTTGGTCTAATACTTTGGCAGCCTCTTTCAGGATAGAGAATAATTTGTTTTCATTGTCTTTGTTTAAAATAATCTTTTCTTTCCATACACTTTTTGCTCGAGGGTTTCTCTTTGTTGCAGCATCCAAAATCTGAAATAGTATTTGAAGATAAAAAGTGATGTTGCTATTAAAAAAAGTTTAGTTTTCATTCTTCACCTTAGGCATTCATATGTATTTGATATGGTCTCATAGAATGGATATAAATTGTACAAAATACATTGTACTGATCCTTAGCAACCACAGATGAAGGTTTAATCCTCAATAAGAATCCTGCTTGCATGGCAAATACAACCGCCAAAATAGGCAAACTGTAATTGTCTGGACTACTGTTATAGAGAGCACAAGTCAAATACATTGGCTATTATTGAACCAGTATCTTCATATTTTTAAGTAAGAGAATATAAAATTGTATTGCTACCTACCCAGTGACAAATATAAACACTAAAAATGGTTGATGAAACAAATTAAAATGATAAAGTTATACCTGAACCAACTCAACAGTATTCAGTGCATCTTCTAGTTTCAACAGTTCTATGCCAAAAGAATACATATCATCTGAGAGAAGTCCATAATCATGGCCAAACATCCAAGCGTCTTTGATTGCAGTGACCTTCTGATTTTCTGAACAGATATTTTCATTTAGACCAAGCAGTTCGTGAATGAACTTTGTGCATAATTTTTCATCTGGAAACTGCAAATACAATTTAAATGGTGCAATCAATGATAGGACATAAGTACAATAAATTGTAAGTGTAATCAGATGGTGTCCCGATTTGTTTTTTTTTAATAACCTACCCTTTGAAGAGCCTCTTCATAAACACAAATATATCTAAGAAGATTTATTGGGAATTTCGAGTGTTCATCCACAAATTCTTCAATTTCTTCCCAGTGGCAATCCTGGAATTAGAATATAAACTTAGGCTCAGTTCCTACATTAAGAATAACTTGCTAACTACAACTAAAAGATGTAAAAATAATACAACAAACATTGCAGCTTCTGTGCTAAGTAGAACCTTCTTATCGTCAGGGATAGTACAATACCGCGTATCTAACAAATTTAATTAGGTGCAATTTGAGCGTCAATTGTTTGATATTTGGACTCTATTTGTTCTGGTAGTTACTCGGTATTGCACTAAGTATCCCTGACATTATGTTTAAAAAAAATTCCATTAACACATTTCATTATAAATACTTACTTCTAACTCTTTAGTTGCAATATAAAGCCAGACTTCCTTCTTGTCATTATGACTCCAAATTTCTCTTTTGACTTCTTCAGTTATAGAATCTGTGTTTTGATATTTCAAAGATAAGTCACAAAGTTTGAACAGGTATGTGACATCATCAATACTTTTTGTACCATTCTTCCATACAACATTTGCTCTTTTTAGTTGTTTCTCCTGTAACCAAAAATAGAGTACTCACAAGATTTTCTCCTATATTATCAAAACTGTAAATGCAAAATAAGTGACAGAGAAAACTTACTCTGCACAATTTTACCTTTAAATTCATTTTTCAAGCCCAAATATCTACTCTTTTGATGCTATAATAGCTTAGTTGTTATTAACACTTAGCAATAATTTTTGAATATACCTTTTCTTCATCATTTTCAGCCTTTAAAGAGAGGGCTATTTCAATTTTGAAGAGATCCAAGTAAAGCTCTTGTGCCTCTGGGTGTCGGTGTATGCCTTTCAGCAGGAAATTCTTAGCATTCTCTAGGTTGTCCTGTTCCTCACTTTCCCATAATGCTGCCATTTGCCACATCTTGGGCTTATCACCATGCATCTATAAGTTTCAAAAGAGTTCCAGAGACAGAGAATCAGATAAAATAAAAAAAAAATATAGCATTATGTTCTAATGTTATGAAGAGTTTATATTGATTTAAACTTTCACGATTATCACTTTAGACTGCCTGCAACCACGGGTGTACTGTCATGCTTGAAACAGCAGGATAAAATGACATGTATGGTTACGCGATTAAGACTCGTTTGTTGTTAAAATATGAAGTTACTAGTTGAATTAAACATTTACATTACACCATTATTTAAGAAAAATGTTAATGTGTTGGAGTGTTGGGGCTAACATGAAAATACATCATCAGAATTATTACAACTTGCTTCTGATATAAGGTAGTTTCCAGCATGGCATAATTACCTGGAGCATCTGTCCAATAATAGCTGAGACCGCATATTCAAACCCCACACTTCTACAAAATTTAATGTATTGAAAATATATTTCCAAATCATTCTGAAATCTGTAAATGAATTGTTTAAAAACTTTGTTCACACGCTTAGCTATGGAATATTCCAAGTCCTTCTTTTTCTCATTTAGTTTAGTTTTCTTCCTCCTGATTGCGATGTCTTCAATCAAAGCAAGTTCGTAAGCTATGTAGTGAACATAGTCTTCTTTCTGTTTCACTCTCCGTTGTATTCTGTATTCAAATTCTTTACGTTTACGTGATATTTCTCTGTAAAAATAAGTAAGTAGGTTCATGAGTACACGCAGACAGCTGAATATACGATGGTAACAACTATTCGTGTTATATTCTGCCTTCTGAAAATAACAACACGAACCTTATTTCGTCTTCGTCATATAATCCCGTTCTTCGCATCTGCTCCAGCTCATTTATCATATCCTCAATACGTTGATTGACTTGTTCCGCCATTGTTTATAGTTTTGTTACAGTACTTCCAACGAATATAAGAAAATTACAATTAAAATAAAATATTATCCTAAGCACAGAAAACAAGACAGCGTGATATTTTTAAGGTTATCGTTCCCTTCCCTCTACGTCAAACTGACATTGACAGTATTGACTCTAGCATTTTTTTTACTGGCTACACTGAAGACTTGACCAAACCAAAGACAAATAATTAAGGACGTGCTACACTATCGGATCCAACCGTCCCCTGCAGCCTGAGTCGGCTGAGTCTCGTCTTCGTTAGAGTGACAGAAAAATCCTCGAAATGTACGAATTTCGAGTGATAGAGAGTTAAAAAGTCACTCAGTTTTATAAATTTAAAAAGAATAAGCGTCCCACTTCAGCCCCCTCTAACTTTTGATCCGTGGGTACGAAAAATATGAAGAAATCATGAATATTAGGCTTGTAGATTACTTACAAACAAAACTATTTTGAACATGCTAGGCCCAGCCGTTTTTAAATAACTCCGGAACCCTATACTGAGCATGGCCCGACAGGCTCTTGCCGGTTCTTGGCCGACTATACAATTTATATACGTAAATAGTTAATTATGATACAAGTGTGAAGAGTAGGCTTTTCAAGGACGAGTGTCGGTGACTACAAAACACGAGCGAAGCGGATGTTTTAAAACCGACAAGCCTACATTTCAACATTTGCATTATACAACATTTTACAATGCATTATGCGAGGAAAACACTGTCTCTGCAGTACCAATATCAACTAGGCCGTACGGAAAAGTACTATCAAAATTGATTAAAAAGAGCACTTTCTGAGCATGCACACGCACAGTAAATAAATCTAACGAACCTAACCTATATTTAAGATGGGCCCTTGTGACATTGCACTGAGGATGCTGGTGGCATTTCCGCGCTGTATCGCAACGCTGATGCTTTGTGCGAGGAAGTAGCCAGCTCTTAGGTCTTTAGTTACGTCAACCAGACGTTTCGTGATATCAGCAAACAAATTTGCGTGCGCTGGGGCCCCATGAAACTCAAGTTTCTACACCAAACGGTACAAAATCGTACTCTTTGCGATAAATTACATTAGGTATTTTTTGAATTAAAGTCTGTTCAATGATCAACATTCGGTAATATTTTTATTTTTTAGGAAAAAACAATCGAAAGTACCAGCCTGTTTTGTGTGCGTGTGGACTGAGGGACCACTTATATTTTAATGGTGGTTGGTATGATGGTGTATGGTGAAAATTTAGTAGTAGTAGAGAATTATTTTGTAGAGAAATCCTGGAATTTGTAAAGAATTCACTAAAAAGTTATACAGCCAAACGTGTGGTCCCTCAGTTCACACACTGAACCTTACACTTCTGGGAAAGTGTTTAATATGTTGGCTTATTTTAATGTTATATATTTAGTAAAAACATATTTAAACGCATTCGTAATGACCGAAACGTAATTTGGTAATGATTATACACTAAAAAGTCTTCCTTTTTTGGTCCCTGAGGGACCACATATAATAACTAATAAATCGGTACATTCGTACAAAAAATAAATGCATTTTTCTGTGCAAACATTAGTAAAAAACGCAAGGAAGATTGTAAAAGTTAAAGGAAAGCACAACTATTAGTCAATTTCGCAAAATTTATATTTGTTTGTGGTCCCTCAGTTCACACACTATGAGTTAATAAAATAATCAAAATCTCCTAAAATATAAACATTATTAAAAGGTTTGTCGTACTGAGGTTTAGTTAAAAAGCTTGACTACATAAATATATATTTTAACGTGGATTGATGGCGTACAATATAAAATAAATTGCTTTTTAACATTTCCTTAGCAAAGCGTTCATTAGGGTGACCACACAATGAAAAGCGTTTACTGACGTGACGTGCCTCATTTTTAAATTTGCTTACTAATATCAAATGGACCAAGGAAAAACTGCATACAGCCAACTACATTTTAGAGTCTGTAAGCAAAATTACAAAATTAAAAACAAACTAAGTTTATGGTATAAGTTTTGGTGCGGTAAATCATGTAGCTCGAATATACTTGTCCTGCGTATTATTTTTTAAAAATAAAAAGGCGGCAAATTAACTTGAATTGATGTGTTTGGTTTGTTATTGCTGTATTTGCAAATTAGCATTGTGTTGCAATGGATTTGTTATTTATGATCCTATTTTCCGGGTTGTTGATCTGGTAAGTACCTCCATTAAGCAGCATTATATTCGAATAGTATGGTTTGTCAGGTTTCCCATCATTTGCTAAACAACTTTTCTGAAATAACTAGAGCGATTTTATTACAATTGAAAAGTATTGCTTACACATTACGGGTAGTAGGGAGCAAGGGGCGAAAGGCACCTTTTCATTTCGAATAAATATGTACATAAAAATAGGCGGGAGTAATACAGTACGTATTTTCATTATTCCCTAGAAGGCATTAATCCCGTCGAATCCGCGATTTAAGGAAAATTAACCCACTTGCGCACCCGAACTTGAAATATTAGTGAGCGATCCCTCGGTTACCTCTTAACGCTTAAACCGCTAAACGAATTTAGATGAAATTTAATAAGGTCATAGGCATGGCACGTATAGACGCATTAGGAGATAAATGCCCATAATCGCCACGCTGGGCAAGCGGATTGACGATCGCAGTAATGTGTCCACTATGATGACGCCGCTGCCATCATCATTCTTTTATCAAATAGTGATCAGTGACACTTCAATCCCTTAGTCGACTTTTACGACACCCGCAGGAGGAATTGGGGTGGTGACAAATGTATTCGTACTGCCGTCACCACACGGCCATACTATTAAAATAGAATGCTGCTTAATGGGCTTACCAGATCAACAATCCGGAAAATAGGAGTATAAATAACAAATCCATTGAAAAACAATGCTAATTTGCAAATACAGCAATAACAAACCAAACACATCAATTCAAGTTAGTTTGCCGCCTTTTTATTTTTTAAACATAATACGTAGGACAAGTATATTCGAGCTACATGTTTTACCGCACCAAAACTGATACGATAAACCTAGTTTGTATTTAATTTCGTAATTTTGCTTACAGAATCTAAAATGTAGTTGGCTGTATGCAGTTTTTCCTTGGTCCGTTTGATATTAGTAAGCAAATTTAAAAAGTTGAATTTAAAAATGAGGCACGTCACGTTAGTAAACGCTTTTCATTGTGTGGTCACCCTAATGAATACTTTGCTAAGGAAATGTTAAAAAGCTATTTATTTTATATTGTACGCCATCAATCCACGTTAAAATATATATTTATGTAGTCAAGCATTTTAACTAAACCTCAGTACGACAAACCTTTTAATAATGTTTATATTTTAGGAGATTTTGATTATTTTATTAACTCAAAGTGTGTGAACTGAGGGACCACAAACAAATATAAATTTGGCGAAATTGATTAATAGTTGTGCTTTCCTTTAACTTTTACAATCTTCCTTGCGATTTTTACTAATGTTTGCAAAGAAAAATGCATTTATTTTTTGTACGAATGTACCGATTTATTAGTTAATATATGTGGTCCCTCAGGGACCAAAAAAGGATGACTTTTTAGTGTATAATCATTGCCAAATTACGTTTCGGTCATTACGAATGCGTTTAAATATGTTTTTACTAAACCTATAACATTAAAATAAGCCAACATATTAAACACTTTCCCAGAAGTGTAAGGTTCAGTGTGTGAACTGAGGGACCACACGTTTGGCTGTATAACTTTTTAGTGAATTCTTTACAAATTCCAGGATTTTTCTACAAAATAATTCTCTACTACTACTAAATTTTCACCAAACACCATCATATCAACCACCATTGAAATATAAGTGGTCCCTCAGTCCACACGCACACCCTGTTTTTATTTAGATGTGCATGTATGTAATTGTTTCAATTATTACATATCGATACCTCCTACGTATACTGGTGCAAGTGCAAAATCATCATTTTCCAGGAGAGCTGTTCAAAGGTACAAAGTTCTGTAACTAGCTCATACAATGAAATAATTTCATGATATTTTCAAGAATTTATAACAAATACATTTTAATACAATCTACATATTTACTTTTTTGAAATAATTAGTAGTTTTTGAAAAAATTGTAGTTACACCAGTATACGTGAAATTTACGAGTTCTAGTTTTTGATGAACTGAGACAACTACCGTATACGTAGTATACTATGACTCGATAAATACGGATATATTTTTAGTGCCTTTGATGTATATTTTGTATCATGCACCGTAAATATCTAAACAAACCGGAGTTGTTGCTCTGATGTTTTTTATTGGTTAGTTTTCGCCTAATTTGTCACTTGTACCAGTATACGCCTAAATTGATTAATCATGTACCGGTATACGTTGAAACTTTTTTTGTATGTTATGGGCCTTGCAGGAAGTCTAAAAGTATATAAATACAAAGAAAAATAAACGCTTAAAATAAAAAAAATAAAACTGATTTACCATCTTTTTTAAATAAGTTTATTTTTTATTATTCTGTGTCCTACCGGATTACTGGAAGAAAGTCTTGAAACAAACACATAGTTTTAATTTCAAGTAATCAAGACATGTCTTACAAGTCAACATCAAAAGGCAATATAACAATTGAAGCGATTTAGGCTCTACTTTTCACTTACGATCAGGTGGAGTGGAGCCACTTTGTTGTGCCAACATAAAAAAAAAATGAAGAAATAACATCAACATAAATATTTCGGCGTTGCTTTTACAAAATAAATATATACACGAATTCGACATTATACTTCAATACTTCTTAGGTGCGTGCAGTAAGACGTAACTACTTAGTAATGAATTTAAGACACAAATTAAAAGAAGTATATATTGGAACTACTAAGTAGGCTTCTTTCGTTTTAGTGTAAGTATGTCAAAATTCAATGTCTTTATAAGTAGCTGATATACTTTTTTACTGTCTGGGCTATCAGACTTAAAATTATAAACGACGTGTCATTCGTCCATCCAATACTGGTGGTAGGTTTGAGAAGACGATATTATTAAAGACATTATATATGAATTAGAAAACAATTTAAATGATAACGAATATTATCCACTTGTTATTCAACATGGACCAAAGGGAATATTGTAAGCTCTGATTTCATTTAGTAATTAGAATTCTTAATATCGGCTCGCAAATAATATGTATGCTTATGAGCAGCCATCGGTATCTTCTTACCCCTTGACTTAGCGTTCCGATAAACATAGTTTGTCCCTTTCGGTCTTATCCGTACATATATAAGGCGGTTAGCAGGCAAGCGCTCTGTCTAAGCTTCTACATTGATGTACTTCTAATATATTGTTATTGAACACGGGACACTCGAAATACATAAGACGGTTATGAAAAAAAATATCGTCGGAAAATTAAAGAACGTCAGTTGTGTTGCTGTGTTATTACATATTTGAAAAACACACTACGTAATTGCTGGCCAGATTCGTATTCGGCCTTGCTAATATTCAGCTATCTATATTAGCTTAGCTGGCAAGCAGTAATCTACTATTTTTTTTATATTTAGTTAGGTAGGCAGGTTACGCATAATTCATTTAATTTAACATAACAACTAATAAAATAACAACAATATTGCTAAATAACAAGCAATAGAGCCTACTTTTATGTGTAGATTTTAGAGTGTTGCTCGCGCATACTGGTATAACTTCCGCCCGCGGCCATAAGTGTACTACGTATAGTGCTACAAGTCACTTAGCTCAGTATACGACGTTCGAACCAAAAAAAAGGTGTTAGTTATATCAGTATACGCCACTTTATTTCAAAAACTAGCGGTAATTTTGCCACAAAAATTTTATAGCTTGTAGATATAAGTATTTTGAACCCAAATATGCAAAAAAACGAAAATGGTGAAAATGTCACTTGCACCAGTATACGTAGGAGGTATCGATATATAGAAATAACAACAGACATGATTTTTTAATCTGCTACAAAATAATTAATCATGCACTAACTTACGGAATCAAACTTTAGTCATGAGATGACACTGGGCTATTCAAAAAAACTTCTGATTTAAATGATTTCACATAAATATATTTATTTACAACGCAAAATGACTTAAAATTATATTACTAAGCAATACTTTACAGAGTTTACAGATTTGTATGTTGTATAGTCTGACAAGTGTAGAAATCAAAAAGTGGCAAAACTGTAATGTTGTCCCATTTACTTAGATTAATTTGAAAGAGACGACACTACAGTATTGCCGTTTAATAATTTATTGTTACCAAAGACAAGTCATATGTTAAATCAAAAGTCAATATTTTTCTTGTCATTTTGTACTGTTACTGTTTTTTCAACTTTACATCTTAAAGAAACAATGGAGGTAATCAACTAAGCTGGTTAGTTCATAATTAGCGGAGGCAGCATTAAATACAAATTAAATTCTGTACCTGCCTAAAAATAGTTTCAAACTTTTAAAATAAATTAAATAGGAAACTTACAAGTATCTTAATTAACGAATTAATCTACACCTAAAACAACAGGTTTATAACAAAATCATTTTTGTTTATTCAATTGATATGAATTAACTTGAAGATTCAGTTCTATAATTTAATTATAACTTCCATTAATATTTAACTATAAGGCACCATACCTAAATAAATCCCTGTAACTACTTGGCAGTAAATCTGATAACGCCACCTTCGCAATGCTCGATGACCCCTCTACCTTTGAAACAGCTTAGCCAAGTCTTAGAAAATGATTTGAAGCTGTTTCTCTCTGCATCAGTATTTGACACTGGCGTCACGTTGATTTCTGGTATGCATCTTCCAAAGTCGATAGCTGGCAACCATACTTGGAAATCCGAGTCGGGGGAATACTTGAATATGTCCTGGCAACCTTGGAGATTGATTTGAGGCACAGGCGGTTGACGTTGTAGTAGTTTTTTGAGTGTGATGAATGTTAGTAGGTTGTTTTTTAGTGACACGGACTGTAGATTTTTCGCGCGGCCGATACTTCTGCAAAAACATAATACATATATTTTAAATCAGTGTAAAAAATAGTACATTACATCAGAGGCCGGGAAAATAAGGATTTCCGGCCAAGTTGGTATATACGTTGGATAGGTAACGAGGCCGGGAATCCGTTTTCACGCCGAGGCATGTATAGTGTTTTTCTCAAACATACAAAGAAATGCAAAAAAATAATGACAATGTTGCCGAAATTTAAAAAAGTTACTTTGCAGGCCAAGACCTGAAAAGTGTTATGAAATTCCATTTCCATCCCAGTGACTTACAGCGCCCAAAAAGCGATACTTCCGAGTCTATTTTAAGGAACGTAAAGACAATATTTCATGGCATGTTTGAGAAAAATCCCTTACAATATTTCAGTTTAAATAAAGCAAAATTTTAACAGAATTCTAGCTATACTGAGACATGATATCTATAAATATAATGCAACGGTTAAACTCACGAGTATTTTTAGTCACTTATGCATGAAATGTTTTGGAGAGCTTTCGAGTACGTACCGCGCGTGTCACGATAACAATGGCTAAGTGCTTGATAATGGAAACCTAGTCTCCAAATAAACGCGAGTTCCACCGTTTAATTATATTCATAAAAGTTTAAATTAACTGAAATTCAAGATACATACCTAAATACTCTCATAAATTGCCCATCAGCCAATTTACAGTTGGAAAGACTAATTTTCCTAATTTTCAATTCTTTAGCAGAATCCAGGAACGAAGCCAAACACGAGACGACCTGGCCTTGCACACCAACACTTTCCAACTCCAATTCCATCAAAATATTAGGATTCAATGAAGAAACTAAACAACTGACCGTTGGCAGTTTGATGTCATTATTACTGATATCTATAGCTTCTAAGGCATTGAAATTAGGGTTACATTCGTTTATCACGCCAGCTGCATTCTCTGTCAATTCGCAATTATTTACTTTTAGTGTCTTCAGTCTAATATATTGCGTTAACTTCAAGATATACTTGAAACCTTCGTCAGTTATCGGGTTCCCGCTTACATCTATATGATCTAATAACTGGCATATTGGTCTTGAAGCTTTGTCAAACGTTTGTGTCAATATCTTAACTCCTTCGGCTGTGATATTATTCCTGCTGATGTCTAGATGCGTTAGTTGCTTCATAGTGCACATGCAGTCGGTGAGACATTTGAGGCCATTGTCTCCTAATGTGTTGTCGGAGATCATGATGGCGGTGATGTGAGATTGGTGTGTGAGAGCTCGGAACAGGGGTCTGATTTGTGAGGGTGGTAGTGTTTTAGCTCCTAGTGCGAGCCTATGTGTTGTGTGACTCCTGCCTATGGTTTGTTGGATTTCTTCACAGGTGGCTGAAATAGAAAATAATTTAGAAAATCTTTGTCTGTTTTAACACGTTCGACGCCGGTGACACGCATATGTGACCGAAAAAACTGTACTCCTATGCCAGTGTCACACATACGTGATCAAAGTAATCTTATTCTTATGCCACTAGCATCAATCAAGTTCTCACTCCTATGCCAGTGGCATAAAAATACGAACGTTTTTGACACAGTGCTGTGTCGCCGGCATAGGAGTAGAATCTTTTCGGTCACACATGCGTGTCACTGGCATAAGATTTCTATCATATAACTTCGATCGGCATAGTATTAGCACTTAGTGAAACAGTACCGGAGGCGAACGTGTTAATCTGGGTCGAATTTCTGATTCTTGTGAAATTTTGTGGGCGGTTATTTTGTAAATTCAGTTTTTTTTTATAGGGAAGATGGACTTTGGGTCGGCCATCTTATAGAAAAAATCGGAAACTTATACTTGACACTTCAGGCAAATAACTAAGCGCTATCCGTTCTAGTTATTCACGAGTCGTAAGCGTCACACGTTTCCTTGCCCAAAACATATTCTGCCATCCTGAAGCCGCGTTTTCACTTAGTGTTCTGAGCAAACATTCGTGTGATTTTGGGCAGATGAAAACGGGATTTTAGATAGCAAAATGTTCGCGGCTTCAAGCTTAGTGTTCTGAGCGAGCATTCGCTTGTTCGTGGGCTGACGAACGAACATTTTACTATGTGGAATACTGTTATGTAAAGCCCGGTTTCCACTTAGTGTTCTGAGCGAACATTCACTTGTTCGTGGGCGGACCAACGAATATTTTGTTATGTGAAATCCTGTTTTCATCTGCCCAAGGACGAAGGAATGTTCGCTTAGGACACTAAAGGTGCATTCAAACCAAAATAAAACCGCCTTCAAAAATTCGCCCGAACTAAAAAGTTAAAAATAATTTTGGTTCCTACTACTTATGAATTCCTGCCCAAACCTTTAAACCTTTATTTACCCTATTCATTGAAATAAAATATTATGGCTAGGTACGTAGGTACCCTACAGATTTCTTAGAAGTCGGTGCCATTTGCTATTTCCATCCCCATTCCATTTCCTTTTTGAAGTCAGTTAAAAAGAGCATTCACTGTTCTATCCCCCGCTCTACGAAATAAACCAATCACGTTTTGTGTAACGATCGAATTACGTAGAGTGGGAGGTTAGAATAGCGAATGTTCGCTTGGTCTGAATGCACCTTAAGTGGAAACGCGGCTTGAGAGCCTACCGCGAACATTAAATGTCGTATATTTTGAACATCTGACTCTTTTACATAATTATGCATTAATTTATAGATTTGTTATTGTGTCCGGTAGTACTGTACGATACAGTAGGACTATTGAAAAATTTAAATACGCGCGTTTAGGCATTTTTATAAGCAGATAACATAGTACCCCCTTGAATACAATTGTAAATACTTACATATCCCTAAAGCTTCACAGCACTCCAAATATCTTTCCTCAGCAGGCGACGCCTTCCAATTTGTAATACAAGTCTTCAGCTCTGGCGAGGACAGTACGAGGCTCAACGGGTCGTCTTCGGAAAGAATCGCACCGTCGGATGTCATGAGGCTGAACACTGGCCGGACGCCTGTCAGTCTGAAATGGTAATGTGAAAATTAACCCCCTTATTCATAACCGTTATAATGGCGGGACCAGATCCTAAATTCGATCGATTCATATTGCATTATTTAGTACTGAATTTGTACTATTTGGTACCTCTTGAAAAAAAAAATTGTACCTCTTCCATTTCAAAATAATATTTCAAATAGTCGGGTTTAAATGGTCTGGTGGAACCAGACTATTTCAAGTATAATTTTGAAATGGAAGAGGTACTAATTTTTTCACAAGAGGTACCAAATAGTACAAATTCAGTACTAAATAATGCAATATGAATTGATCGAATTCAGGATCTGGTCCCGCCATTCTAACGGTTACCCTTATTCATAAACGCCAGGAGGTTTTAGGTTAGGGAACCTAAAGTTATTCCAGACTGGTAAAATGACCTCAACTATTTCGCATCTAAAGATGAAACTTATTCATAAACATCTGCTAACTTAGAAAGCCGCTAAGTATTGTTTGTCACTTCCACTCTTGTATCAATATTGATAAGATCGAAAGGGACAAACAATACTCAGCGGCTAGCTAAGTTAGCAGGCGTTTATGAATAAGTTTCCTCTTTAGATGCGAAATAGTCGAGGAGGAAGGGGTTAAAAAATCATGAAATTGGTGTCATGTAATTAATGGATGATCCCAGTCTCGTAAAATGACCTCGTCGAGGTCATTTTACGAGACTGGGATCATCCATTAATTACATCACACCAATTTCATGATTTTTTAACCCCTTCCTCCCCCCTCATCACACTTCTTACTTTATTTTAGACAGCAAAGCAGTTTATTGACTTTCATCTAAAAGGGTTTTCAGAAACTAAGTACTTTAAAAAAACTTATAAAATTAGGGCTTTTAGGCGTATTTAGTATTGTACTTCATGTTGTTAATATGCTTCATTTATGAAAACAAAAAATGTTACCCTAAACCATCTAACGATCTAACTATTATTCAAAAACCATTTTTTGAATAACTTTTTTTTAAAATGAGATAAGTTGAAACAAGGCAGGCAAATAAATACGACATTAATATAAAAACATAACTACATCATTGAACTAATCAACATATTGTTATTCTCAACTGTACTTAAAAAGTTTTATTATATATGCGTTTAATTGATTTTGACTGTGCACTATAAAGTCTATAAATATTCTTATTTTATACCTGTGCCAAATCCATCTTTATATGTGTACTTACTTGTAATATCTAGTCTTCACTTCATCAACCAGCCAGCTGATTGTCTGTTTGTTTATCATATCCAACTTCAGCGATATCAACAACACCTTATCTTCAACTTGCACCTTCACCGCAGCTGGTGGCAATATCTGCGTTTGCATAGTCCTCCCATTTTTACTAGATTGCACTATATTTATTGGCTGAATCACATTCAAAGGTTGCATCACACCAGGGTTCATATTCATCATATTAAAACAGTCTTGTTTTCTTGGACTATAGTTGCTGAATTCACCAGATGATTTCCTTGAAAATGTTCCCGTTAGTTCGTTTTGCTTGCGAGGACTGAAACTATTGAAATTCTCTCCAGAAGATTTCCTACTGAACGTTCCAGTAGGCGTCAATCTTTTGTTTCTAGAAGTAAATTCACTGTCACTTCCACTGTTACTAGATTGGTCGTAGTCTTGTCGATTTCTTTGGAAACCAGCTTTAAGTAGAGTACTCTGTTGCTTCCAGCGTTTTTTCATACTATCTCTTGTGTCCTTTGTCTTAGATTCATTAAGGTCTCTATCTATAACAGGCCAGCTGTTTCTAAATTCAGGACATATATTTTCGTTCGAGTCTGAACTATTTTCGTTAATACTGATAATATCGCTCATCCGTTTCTTTTGTTTGTCAGCCGATTTCCTATTATTGCTATCGATTAGAGGTTCGATTCTGTTTATATTATCAATACTGTCTCTTATGGAATCGTAGGTGGGTTTCTTAGCAATAGTTATAGATGACAGTGGGTCACTGAGTTTCCTTTTCTTACTTTTATTTGTACCCAAATCGTCATCAAGCCATTCGTCATCATCAACTTCATCAGGGTCTAATAAAGCTGATTTTGGTTTCGTCCTCTTCACATCTACTTCAGGCAAATCGATGGAGCTCCGTCTATGTCTCAAAGCAGATATAACAGTTCTGTATTCTTTAACTCCTGAAACATCTTTCTTTTTCCTTCTACATTCATCTGATGACCCATTTGATGATTCGTCCGAAGGGAAGGCTGGTTGATTTCTGGGTGAGAGATCAATCTCATCATCTGAGTAATCTTGGATAACGTTTCTCTTTTTGAATCCGGGTGATCGTGCGACAGAAGTGCTTGCTGGTGATTTGTCTGCTTTGCGATTCTTAACTACGTATGCATTTGTTGGAGAACTTGAAGATAATTCGGCGGGAGCCGTTCTGATTTGGCTTTGTAATCTGTTACAAATGTTTTTGTATAATTCTTCTTTTTCGTTGTTAAGTACTTTTTGTGACCGCCATTGTCGCAGTACGTCTAAGGCTGTGTGACCGCTGTCGTTCTTGATGGAGGGTATAGCTCCTTTGTCGAGCAATAATTGTACTATTTCCATATTGCCATTGCATGCGGCGTCATGTAGGGGTGTTTGTCCTGAAAATATATATTTTTAGATAATTAGATCCAATCTATCCTATACGGCAACAACGGAAACTTTATCGTAATATTGGGGATCAAATTATTAAGAATACAGTGGTTATATACTTATAAAAAGTAAGGCTCTAAAGCCAGTAAAACGAAGCCATCATATAACTCTAATTTCAACAATTCAATAGCAAGGAATTTGGTACAATAGTAAGTAAATTCAAAGGGTAAATATTCATTATACTATATGCGTATTCAACTTCATCTCCAATATAATTTTATTGATATCTAAATACTAGGTAGGTACATATACATACAGTCGACTATAAAAACATGTATCCAATTTTACATCCTTTTGTGGTTGACTGCAGAATATACTGGAGATAACTTACGATAAATGAAGTCAACAGATTTGATTTACTGCGTTCAAATGAGTGCCAGTGCTTTTCTATAAGGTTTGACCAATTTGTCAGTCTTGGCCCCCCAATTCGAAGAAAAAAAACAAAGAAAAGTTTTTAGGTTTTGTCTATGTCTATCATGTCTTACTTTCAGAGGTATTACACCGCCCAGTCATTAATCAATTCCCGGTTAATATACCTTTCACATCTCTAAATCTTAATTTCTCTTTATTCTGACAACTAGAGGCCTTTACATCTCTAGTAGTCTAGATATAGATGCATAATAATATTGTGAACTTGTACAATAAGAATTATTTTTGTTTATTATTATTATCCTTTCTTTATCTCTTTTTAAGTTAGGTTTTTTATAAAAATGTCTATAAAAGTCATTTTTTTATGTATTAAATTCTTTAATGCATATTATTTTAGTATTGGCCCCCTTATCATTAATAATAATAACGGCTCCGTTCTCAATTGAGATTTGCGTGATCTCTAAATGGCCGTTGATGGTGATATCGCATATCGTATTAAAGACGCATCACCTATATATATATCGGTCTGTAATGGGATGAAGTCTTACCTTCACAAGTATTAGCTCCCCTATCATTAATAACAGCCCCGTTTTCAATCAGAATCTGCGCGTCCTCTAAATGGCTGTTGATGGCGACTTCACCTTTATATCGGCCTGTGATGGGATGGAAAAGTTATGAAGTCTTGCCTTCACAAGTATTAGCCCTCCTGTCATTAATCACCGCCCCGTTTGCAATCAGGATCTGATCTCTAAATGGCAGTTTATGGCGGCTTCACCTTTATATCGGCCTGTGATGGGATGGAAAAGTTATGAAGTCTTACCTTCACAAGTATTAGCCCTTCTGTCATTAATCACCGCCCATTTGCAATCAGGATCTGATCTCCAAATGGCAGTTGATGGCGGCTTCACCTTTATATCGGCCTGTGATGGGATGGAAAAGTTATGAAGTCTTACTTTCACAAGTATTAGCCCTCCTGTCATTAATCACCGCCCCGTTTGCAATCAGGATCTGATCTCTAAATGGCAGTTTATGGCGGCTTCACCTTTATATCGGCCTGTTATGGGATGGAAAAGTTATGAAGTCTTACCTTCACAAGTATTGGTCCCCCTATCATTAATAACAGCCCCGTTTTCAATCAGAATCTGCGCGATCTCTAAATGTCCGTTGATAGCGGCTTCATGCAATGGCGTCCAGCCAGCGAAATCTCGCACGTTGACGGGATGCTTTTGAGCTATTAGGCGTTGAAGCATGAATTTGTTGCCCGTTATACATGCCTGTAAATAGATTTGTAGTTATGAATGCTGTAGGTGGGTGAATGAACTTTTTTCTGTCTGTTATTTTATTACTAGGGGTCGGAACTATGGGTGCAAAACTTTAACAAAACTTCTCAAGTGGACTTGACATAGCACATACACCCATAAAATATACATATCTACACACCCGCACATTGTAAGTTGAAGATTCCGTGATAGGGAATAAAATTGGATACAGATTTTTCAATAATATTCGTATTTTTCTTGGCTAAAGTCTTCTCATATATCAATTTTAAAGTTTTGCACCCATAGTTCCGACCCCTAGTTATTACCATGGTTACGGTCGCCTGAGTCACGCTGGTTTTATGAAAAATAATGCTACTTAAACTATGCAAACATACATTTTTCTGGTGTTAATAAGTTCTTTCCTTAATGGGCCACCTACAGACATGCACTACATGCATGTTTGCATAATTGAAGTAGCATAATTTTGCATAAAACCAGCGTGACTCAGGCGACCGTAACCATGGCAATAACAGACAGAAAAAAATTGATTCAACCAGCAGGCTTAGCACATGGTTGTTGCGACAGTATGTCGCCGCGAGATAGATCTCCCGTCCTTCACTAGCTATGATAACAAAAGAGGGACGGATAGACTATCTCGCGGCGAGATACTGTCGCGCCAATCATGTGCTAAGCATACAGGTGCATTCCACGAGAAGGTCGGGTACGTGACGCCGTTTTTCGCATACATCTAAGAAAGTTACGAATACAATTTTTGGTGGATCTTAATTTTATTACTGGGTGTTTGTATTTATAGAGAATTCTCGCACTTTCCATATATATCTAAGGTAGCTGTCATGTCATAGTCATAGCTTGCACGTTCCCGACAAAGTAGACCTTTTTGTGGAATGCACCTATAAATATTCACTATATATAACACCTGACCAGTATAGACTGACCAATTACGATTTCATTGAGTCTCCTCACGAGTCGTTGTATTACAGAATATTGAAATTTGATGTTGGCTGAATACAAGTGCTATTTAGACGAGCTGCTACTTAAAAAACATGGAGACCAGTTGCTTTTAGGCGAGTTGATAAGGAGACGAGTTGCGAATTAGATAACCTGTGTTTTAGACGAGTTGCCCCATAGACGAGTTGCTTTGTAGACGCCGTGATACAAACCCCTAAAAAGTAGTGTATTGTTTTCAGGGTTCATGTATGTGGGTTCCTCTATATCCCTAGAAATACGTGATTCTTTAACAGATTTTGTTTTATGATCGTTTCATGAAATAGTTCTTATGGCTTCAATCTCCAGCATCAGATCTACTCATTATCTATAAACTATAAACATCAACACTGTTTTTGTTACACCCTATAGAAAATAGTGTGTGCAGTTTACCCGCTGCAAGAGTGATTCTCCTCTATCATTCACTTTATTAACAACGGCAACTCCAGCTCTTCTCGACCTAGTTTTGCGTCCATCTGTTATCTCTTCATTGAAGTACTCGTCGTCATCTGTGAAAACGAATAATACAATAACATAGGGAACGGAACCGATTTTTTTCCATCATCAGCCTATGATAGTCCACTGCTGGACGTAGACCTCTCCTATCAATTATGCGTATAAATGTATTAGGAGGAAAATACCCATAATCGCCACGCTGGGCAAGCGGATTGGCGATCGCAGTAATGTGTCCACTATGATGACGCTGCTGCCCATCATCAATCTTTTATCAAATAATGGTCAGTGACATTTCAATCCCTTAGTCGACTCTTACGACACCCGCAGGAGGAGTTGGGGGGTGACAGATGTATTCTTTGATTTGATTGATGGGCAGCAGCATCATCGTAGTGGACACATTACTGCGATCGCCAATCCGCTTGCGAAGCGTAGCGATTATGGGCATTTACCTCCTAATGCGTATATACGCATAGTTATTATCAAACCGCGATTAAAATGGGATTTGAAAGTACTGTTGACACAACAGTGTATAAGTCAATCTAGGATATATTCATAGTTTAAGTGCAGATATTTACAGACAATAGATTGCTTAATCACTCACGACATCTATAAACAACTCTTTTCTTGGTAAATGTTGTATCATTTGTTGTGTCCACAGTACTTTATCCCTTTCTGATTCCAGTTTGATAATATAGGAGAGGCATATGTCCAACAGCGAAGTGAGATAGGCCTCACCTATTATTATCAGGCTCATAAATGTAAACCTTTATGCAAACTTTATTACTCAGTCAATGACTTTATCAACATTATGAAATAAATAATAATTGACATTTTAGTACCTTTGTAATTCCTATTTATACACATTTGTTAGCATTAAGATTTTAGGGCTTGTCCATTAATCACGTCATATGATTTTGGCCTATTTTAGTTTAGACCCCCCACCCCTCATGGTGATACTTGGTGATATTTTCAGGACCCCCACCCCCCTAGCCAATATGACGTGTAATTTATTGCCAACTTAAGTAATCACTTTAATAACACTTCAATTTACGTACTTTATTAAGCACACGTCATGGGAAAAAACTTTTATGCCAACTACGAGTTTTAAAACTTCGCGGACATTTACCCGCAAAGTTTTAAAACTCAGTTCAGGATTTGACATTTGGTTATGTTTTAAAAGTGTTTTTAAAAAGTATGCTGTTCAGCAGAGAGTAACAAAAAATTACACGTGATTTGTCGGGTGACCCCCCCCTCCCCTATGGTGATAATTGGTGATTTTTTTGTTGACCCCCCTCCCCCTATACACTATGGCGTGAATTAATGGACAAGCCCTTATTACTTTTTATTTGTTATAACTTATTTATAGGTACCTCTATTACCAGATTTTTTTTATTGTATTTAATTTGATTGTTTATAATGTTTTACTACCTAGTAAGTAATATATTTTTTCATTATTATTATTGAACGTTCAATATACGACTAGTAATATAAGCAAAATGTACTACTACACTTACTTATACGAAACTTGTATATTGAGAATGAAGAAACTAAACTAATACGATATAAGCAAAATGTACTATAATATACTTACTTATACGAAACTTATATATTGACGATAAAGAAACTAAACTACTACGATTATAATAATTACCAGTAATATCCTCGCAGCGGATATCATTCCCAATGGTAGTCGTCATCTCATCGCCCCCGGCCGAACTCTCATCCTCAGAATTCTCCAAGTTATGAAAGTCATCATACCCGAGGCATCTCAGTTCGTTCTGCGTTTCCTCCATTTTGTCAATTTCGAAGTATTCCTCTTGGTATTTGAGGAGGGATTTGAGCGCTCGGATTTCGTATTTGCGCTTATTCCACTCTTTGGCCTAAAATAAATTAGTAGATTCATTTTTTTTCAGCATGGTGAAATTGGCGCCAGGATCAAATTTGTAATAATTCATAAACAGGGCCCGTAACTTTCATGCCGATGACATCAATTTGACGTCACGCTCCATTTAGGGTGATCCGAAATAGTTTTATTGTTCATTATTAATCATTAGTCGTCAATCATTTTAATCATGGACAAATATCTTCAAAAATAGTATATTTACTCGTGAAATAAATAATTCCTACTTGATACGTGTCGAGTCGAGGTCTTAAATTAGCTAACTTTTTTTGTTGCTACTGCAATTTCAGTATTCACAATACAAGTTCTCCAGAACCCCTTCGAAATTTATTTTTCCAAGCTCTTTTTTTTTATTCTCCACTGCACGATTTCGTGTTCTGCAGAAGTGACCAATATTTCTGGTTAATCTCCATGTTTTTTTTTAATATACCCCTGCGTTGGGCGCAGTAATACTACGTGAAGGGAACTATGTCACATATTATGTGAATTTTTTATGGGTCTTTAATCAATTATTTAATGCTATACAAATCTTAGTCTCTTTGGCATAGTTTTATGAAGCGAAATCAGTGCCAAAAAGTATCAAGGATATTATGCATAAGTCAAGGATATCTTAAGGAACATGAGAAGAATGGCCAAATATATTGACGACAGTCCCATAATTTAGAAAACTGCATACAAAAAGAGAAAAAAATGTTTGGAAAAGATAGTTTGGAAGAGGTTTCGAAGAAGCTGTAATTTGAGTCCCTGAAATGCAGTAGTGACACAAAAGTACTACAGTCAGCTAAGTTAAGACTTCCTGGTTTATGTTCAAAGCATGAAATTATAGCTACCTAACCATATCGATCCGATTTTTTCATTTGAATTTGCCAGTTTTTATCGGTACACCCCTTATGTTCACAGGCTGTAAATTCGAGATTTTGTATATTAGATAAAATGGGAAGAAAATATTACTTACAGCATTCCTAGCATTAAGACAAGCCTTTTCAATATCATCATAGGGCTTCTTTGCCAAGTAACTAGTCTCAGCGATGTTATAGAGGGTGGTGAAAGCTTCTTTAGGCTCATCCTTTATAAGTTCGTATTCCTTTTCCAGGTACATTAGGGCATCGTGGTACGAGCCCATGTCTTTATAAGTTTGATACAAACTGAAATAGAGAAGAATGCATATTAGGGCGGATTTTTATTTTGTTGTAGTTTGTTTTAATTTTCAAAATTTGGATATTTTCATATTATTTTTACTCAGAATCGCGAGCTCTTTCGTTAGCAGAAATAAAGTGTCCCAAAAATTCCATACATTTTTATGTCTTCCACTGAGTTACGGTCGAAGAAAGTGTATGAAAAATAGTAACTCTAAGGATTTTTTTGGGACACTTGTTTATGTCTATCAGGATCGAAAGAGCTTGTGATTCTGAGTAGAAAAAATGTAAAAAATATACCAAATTTGAAAAATTTAATAAAACGACAACAAAATAAAAATCCGCCCATATAATAAATCGTAAGATAAGATCAACGCTGGTTTGTGCCAGCATCACGCTCAGATGAGATTATTTCGTGGCTTTGTTTATTTCTGTTTTGTTAGTATAAATAGTACGTCTTTATACAGTGTGTTTCCATGACCCGGGCTTTTACGAAAATGCGTAATAATACGCATTACTAGCAATCGTTTTCAAGTAATAACATTTGAAAAATAATTAAATTGACCGTACAATTAATTCCTCCGGGCGATCAATGTAACGCGTGTACCGCTTAGTTGTCAAACGTTGTGAGTGGCTGCGATCTGTTATTGTACTCATTGTCAAGTGCAAATTATCGATTAATTACATTGCTTCTCAATTAACTTTCCTTAGCAAGTTAATTACTTGTAAAATTAGCATTTTGAATCGAATAATGTTCACGGTTTGGCTAGAAATCTGCATCGCATTCCTGCCTCGTTTTCGATAAAAGCCAGTATCATAGACACACACTGTATAGTTAAGTGTTACAAAGTCTATGAGGGTGAATCAACTTTTTTCTGTCTGTTATTACCATGATTACGGTCGCCTGAGTCACGCTGGTTTTATGCATAATTATTATACTTAAACTATGCAAACATGCATTTTTCTGGTGCTAATTAATCCTTTCCTTGATGGGCCATTTACAAACATGGACTATATGCATGTTGGCATAAATTAAGTAGCATAAATTTGTAAAATTTGCATAAAACCAGCGTGACTCAGGCGACCGCACCGTAACCAAGGCAATAACAGACAGAAAAAAGTTGATTCATCCATTAATAAATTATTATTCTATTCTATTGTAAATGTAGGTCAGAAAAGAGAGATAAGTGCATTCCCGCTGCCAGAGAGGCTACTAGGTGATATTACTCATTTTTTTTTTACTCCTCTATTAGATCATACAGTTCCAACTGTATGATCTAATAGAGGAGTAAAAAAATTGACCCTTCTGAAACATCCAAAAACCTTCTAGGGTCTTTATTTTGAGTCCAAAACCTCACAGCCAACGGGAATGCATTTTAAATCAAGATTACTAAGTACATTTTTAGAATTACAACAAATATGACACTCAAATATATTAAAATATTATCGAGTACGCGTCGGGCTTTGACCGAGGGTGCTCCGGACGAGGGTCGAATGGGGCCTAAATCCCGGTTCTTGCCATACAAATTCAGAACCGGGAGTACACCCTAGTAGGAAACATGTCGGTCAGTTCGATAATATTTTACTAAATGTGTATAAAAATCTATTGACATGTAAATTACTTACATTAATTGTATGTTTACAAATGTCTCTGCCCTTGGCTAGTCTGTGCCCATGAGTAAGCCCATTTCAAATAAATAAAAAAAATGTAATCAGAAGGAACAGTCAGATTACGTTTTACCAAACTCTGATTACAAATATTATTATTATTTGAAGCCTGTCGTGTCCCACTGCTGGACAAAGGCCTCCCACCAATTTCTCCACAGCTATGCTATTCTCTTAATCTCACATTCGACGCTGCGTTCGTCAACGAGCTCGACGTCGAGATAGCCTTGTCTAAAATCCTAGCTGTTTTATTTGACATTAGGAATCGAGGCTGTGAGCGAGGTTGTTGGCGAGTTCATCGCTGAAGTTCGTACATTAAACGTCAAACTCTCGACGCAGTGTAGTTCCAGCTCACGCCGCATTCGTCGCCGAGCACTAGTGTCGTTTAAAGTACATTAGTGAATACCATTTTTAGGCTCGACGCTGACACAGCGCTGACAGCAAGGCGGTTTCCATAGTGAATAACACTGCTGATCCCGGGCTCCCAATCAAACGCTTTGGCAATTCCTTCAAGGATTTACGAACATACCTGACATATATGGGTATCAGCTGTTTCCCACTCTCGCCAGCAAGCTCGGCTTGTTCCAGCATCTTAAGATAGTTGGCCACAGCGTCTTCGTAGTTGTGCAGATAGCATGCCCCGTCACCAAGGTTCTCGTAGATTTTCTTTAATTCCGCATGCTTGTTTGGCTCTGTGGTGACTCTTTGATCATCTAGGTAGCACATTGCTGCAACTGCAGAATAAAAAGGGTTATTCCCACCTGTTACCACCAACTTGACACCAGTGGTAACGACTGGGAATTTTTCCCACCTGTTACCACCAGAGTACTTGGTGGTAACTACTGGGATTTTTTTCCCACTAGTTACCACTAAAATATTTGGTTAGTTACTAAAATAATTGGTTTGGTGGTAACAGTTGGGAATTTTAATTCCCAGTTGTTCCCAGTGGTAATAGGTGGGAAAAAAATCCCAGTTGTTACCACTGGTGTCAAGTTGGTGGTAACAAGTGGGAATAACCCGATAAAAACAGTGAATATCGAGCATAGGGATGGATAGCCTGCTACCGTGAACACCGAAGTTCGCATATTTCGGAGATTTTTCTCTGTCACTCCAACGAAGCTGTCATTTGAGTGACAGAGACAAATCCCCAAAATTTGAAAACTTCGCGGTGGCAAGCCTGGTACTTTGTCCATGCCACAGACAACATAACCTCAAGACGTAGGATAGCCGGGCGACCCCCTCTGTCACGCATACGGTGAATTCACTCCATATTAGAGCCACGCCTCCATTGCTAACTTCAGTCTGCGGCCGGCGTTCATGAGATAATTACGAAAGTTTTAACGTGATTTACATCATGCAAAATGCATTACTGTTGCGTGAAATTGTGTAGCAAGAATACAAAAACATCTAGTGTGCAAAAAGATGGTATTTCGTCTCACAAGTGAGCAATTTTTTATAAATTTCAATTAAAATTAAAAATAGTTTATGCATAAAATCTAGTGCACTCGTTGATGTCTTTTTACAAAGTCTCTTTCTAATACTTTGCACGAAGTATAACTCCCTCCTTCGTAACGAGCAGGTAGGCCGTCTGAACTAGGGATGACCGTAGAGTATGTTTGTTTACTATCGATAAGGTAACTAAAGATAAATTAAAATCTTTATTCTCAATCGTACCCAGCAACAGACTCTGCGGTGGAGTCTCCGTATCCGAACTAGTGATGCCTATACCGGCAGTCTGTTTACTATCGATAAGATATTACGATTATATTCAATTATCCTCAAATAAATTCTGGTTTAGTGTAAAGTGTAGAAGTATAATTTTCAATAATACTATTATGTTAAATAATATTATGTATCTTCTCTAAATGCCCAAACATGAAAGAAATGTGGATGAATGCTACAAAACCTTCCTGCTCCTAGCAGTGTGATATGTTCTCGACACTTTAAACCGGAATATTTCAAATTAACAAAAACGAATAATAGACGAATTTGATATAGAACGTATTTTAATGGTAGTTTTTTGGTAACTTTGTAACTACGAGGTTTGTAACTTTGTCTGCGTGGATGATGATGATAAAATAACTATCCTTTGTCCTTTCCCGGGTCTTAAACTATCTCCATTCCAAATTTCATCTAAACCGGTTTAAATGTGTAGATGAAGACACAGCAGACAGACGGTACAAATATTTTTTTTATATAAAATGCATTTTATTTGTCACACGAGAAGTTGCGGGTAGAAGCTAGTATCATAATATATCTACATCTGCGGGGATGATGATGATAATGATGATGATGAATGAAATATCGTATGTCCTTTCCCGGGTCTTAAATAATCTCCATTCAAAATTTCATCCAAATTGGTTCAGCGATTTATGCGTGTAGACTCAGTAGACTGACATACTTTCGCATTTATGGTATGCATTAGTACGGATATGGATTCCCGGTTTTGTCGGTAAGTCACTGACAAATATCGAATTGTGAAAGCGATAGACATTGTAACCATCGATACTTTTATCGACATTCGGAAATCACTAGCGACCGGCGGACATTTTTGTTTTACACCTCATTGACCTTGAAACGACGAATCACAACACAGTTAGCTCATGTTACGCCGCCCGCACCTCAGCATTTTTGGCAGCATCGGTTTAAATGAAATAATTGTCTCTGTGGGTGTCTATACTTTTTGACCTCTATTTGACAGTATACAGACATGCAATAATAAAAATTGTTTGTAACTGTATTTGTTGAGTTACAATCATAGTAATAATTACATTTTCCACCTTTCGATAGAAGACACTAAGGCCTGTTTCTCAACTTCACTCTCAACTTTCTCAGTCTCAGTCAGATAAAATTATCACTATCCTTTTCCCAAGGAATAGAAAAGAAAAGGAAAGCTGACATTTAAGTTATAAATATTGAATGTCATATACCAAAGCAAAACGACCAAGATCACCAACGTCTGGTGGGAATCGAACCCACATATTCAGCTTTCGCGGCTGATGCATGTGACAAGTTATATTTTATTCAGGGCTAGTGATGGGCCGTTCCTGGTAAATTCTCAATGTTACTATAGGGAAAGTTACCATTTGGCAATATTCCCCATTGGCCGTGTGGTGACGGCAGTAAGAATACATTTGTCACCACCCCAACTCCTCCTATGGGTGTCGTAAAAGTCGACTAAGGGATCGAAATGTCACTGACCATTATTTGACAAAAGATTGATGATGAGCAGCAGTGTCATCATAGTGGACACATTACTGCGATCGCCAATCCGCTTGCCCAGCGTGGCGATTATGGGCATTTACCTCCTAATGCGTCTTCGTCTATACGCATAGTTAATAGGAGAGGCTTACGTCCAGCAGTGGACTATCATAGGCTGAGGATGAATATTCCTCATACAGTTTTGGGTTTTGGGTACCAGGAATGGCACATCTCTTAACTGGCCCTAAGAGTTCATAGTTAAAGTTTTGTAGGCCAGTATATTAACTAAAAATAGCTTACAACTTACCAACTTTAAGTTTAGATTCAATGGTCTCCCTTTCATCTTCATCTGGTGTTTTCATTTTCCAGGCCTTAACCAGCACTTGTTTAGCGCTCTGATAGTCAGCTGTTTTACACAAAACATCCGCCTTCGCGGCCAGAGTCTCACACAGTCTCTGATCCTAAGAAAATGATACAAAATTAATCCATGTACGTTTCATAATTTCTTCAGTCCCACAATCAGACGTGGTGGGGATGTGATAGAAAGGCGCATTATTACGGGAAGTGTCGATGGCCGAAGAAGTAGGGGGCGCGCACCCAGTAGATGGACGGATGTGGTCCAAAATATAACCCAAACTTCACTCCAGGCAACCATTCATATGGCCGAAGATCGAAAGGCCTGGAGAGCAGTGGCAGGAAGAATAATATCTCATAGGAATCACGTCCTTCAGACATGAGGCTACGACTCAGAAGTAGAAGAATGTTTCATAAAGCTGTCATAAGTTCTGCTGTCTTTTAACCTTTAGGACGCCAACCACTGATATATCGGCACTGCAGGTTCAATGCCAAAGACCAATACTAATAAGTCATGGTCCACAGGAAAATATAGACCCACACGCATTTGACCATGCATGTGATTAAATTTCAATTTCAGTTTTGACATTTTGTTGATTTGGCATCTGAGTGACAGTTTTTGTATTTGATATGGCGGTAAAAAGGTTAAAATTCACAGGATCACATTTATAGAGCATTATTTCTTTAACAATCTGGTCCTTTTTTGATGGGCCAAGATAATTTGTCAAACTTGCAATGAAATGTTTACAGGACTACCTCAAATCAATCAAGGAAGTACGTAGTTTCGGGTTCTACGAGCGAACAATGATTTGAAGGAATTTCATACAAAATGTCAGGCCTTAGACTGCAAAGCACCTTTCTTTAGTTTTTAAACGTCAAAGTATGACAGACGTAAGTAAGACGTAAGACAGACAAAGCATGATTTATTTTTATTATTTTTATTTCATTACTAGTTTGAGAAAAGCACTATACAAGCTTCAGCCTTCAGGCCTCATACATCCCGGCCTGCAAGACCTTACTTCCCGGCTTTTGCAGTAATGTACTATTATTCCATACCAACCTTCTCCTGCAATCTCTTTGCAATCTCCTCAGCTTTACTAAGGCAACTCAGTGAGTTACTATTGTCATTCATCTTGTTGGAATACAACAATGCCAGTATAATGTAACATTGATGCAAAACTTCATATATGTCCTGGTTGACACATATGTTTATGGCCTTCTTGAGGCAACCTATTGCATTTTCCATATTACCAAGATGTTCTTGAGAAACTCCAATGTTGAGGAGGAGTCTAGATCTCATGTCCATCAGCTCATGCATATTTATTTTACCATGTAACCTGAAATATAATAAATTATAAATATTAGACATTATAGAGCAAGCATGTCCCTAATAGACATCTGCCACAAAAGAGGTGGGTCATTATTCAAGTGTTTCAACTGCCTCATTTTCCCTGCGAACTCTAAGGCTTTATGGAGAATCTTGGTTATTTGGTAGACATCCTGTACATTTACAAGATAACTAGACACAAAGTTAAAATAATCAGCCGTTATCATTATCACGAAAAGGGTGGCCACAAAAATTACTCAGAACACCCAAATAATGACCCAGGTGGTATTTCTTTGGTATATAACATCGAGTATGATTTATAGTAGTATGTCAGTATACATATATAAGGTCCTAATTTATTAGTTGCAGATATTTTAACACATGATATGACATGACATTAAAATAATTAACTTTAAATATAAATTAAGAAATCTTTTCATGTAACTTTTTTGATTTAATTTTCAAAACAAAAAAAAAATATATAATTTTGTCTAAAAAAAGTCATCATGTGCATTATCACATGTCACAATAACACTGTCTGTCATGTCAAACAACACAATCAAACGGAAAATAGCATGACATTGACAATCAATTATTTAATTTATCGACGTGAAGTGGCCAGTTCCAGTTAAATGGTATGTAAAAGAGGTACTAGAATCTGTTCAATGAGTTTTCATTTAATAATCACATAAACAGGGTGTTTTTACGTAGCAAATTTGTTTTTCCGTTTTCTCCCAAAAAACATCGTAAAAGCTATAAAGTTTCTTAGTTTAATATACTCCAGAGACTGAGTACTATCAGCTGTAAAAATATCTGCATCTAATAAATTAGGACCTTATATATTATAGTACATAGTAGTAATCCATTATTAAGATGATTAAGAAGTACAAGGGATAGAATACTAGCCGAACTCATTTGTTTACTCTATAATAGGGATGATGACTGTAGTTAAAATAAATTATTTAACATTATGCACAACATAATACACCATAATGCATGATGTAGATTGTAGTAATTTTTTACAGAACTTCTATTTAATAAATTGAAAAGAACATAAAAGAGTAGGTCATTTGGCAGTACTCAAATGTGACTCACTTTTGAGTATTTCATATAAAATTCCATAGTGGTGATCGTTTTGACAGTTCGAAAAAAGGTGCTGATTTATCATGCCTATTCTTAATATAAAGTCAATCATATCTTGTGTGTGTGAGATTTACCTTTAATAACTTTCAGATAGGATTCATTTTTACCTATTCTAAAATATAATAAATTCTCATGTTTACCTTTCGCAGAGTTCAATGCCCTTAAGAAAAGCCTTTTCAGCTTCTTTTAATGACTCTTCAGACTCTTTCCCAGTTGTACTCTGTCCTTGCAGCAGATATATCCTGCCGAGTGTTGCCATGGCTCTTTGCTCCTCTACAGTGTTGTTGAGTTCTTTGGCAACATCTGTGGATTACATTTTTTTACTATATTATAGATTTTTTTGTTGTTTTTGGGATGTCAATGATAAAGTACATAAATTAAATGACTGATGCAAATGATGTGGGAACAATATACCTACATAGAGATAATGAAAAATAACAGCCAAATGGTATTGAAGCCAATACCATTGGTGAACGTTATGAATGTTATGATACATACCTGACCGGACTATAATTTTGTTTACAATTTACAATGTTAGTCATATAATCATACCTAAATGTCGGTTCTCGTACTTCAGAGCTTTGTCGAACTCTCCGAGAAGCATGTGCATTTCTCCGATCATTCTGTTGCAAGTGCCCCACTCCATTCGGAGCCCCAATTCCTTGCAGACAGCGGCTTCTGCTTTGTATTCATCCAATGCATCTGCATACCTTTTCTTGTTGTAATAATATGTCGCCAAATCATTACACGCTTCGGCGTAAGCTCTCCTATTGCTTCCATTCATAGCCTTCTTCTTCTTACGTATGAGTTCTAAAACGTTTATTTACATCGTTAAAGTTTACAGACGAAAGTAACCTCAGCTGTTACAAAAATGAAATAAGAGATATATGTGAGTTAATACTTACTTTCTTCTGCCATTATTAGTTTTTACACTTAGCATACTAATTATTAAAAGAGAGTTTTTGTAACCAGATACAAGAGTTGAGTAGATCAATATCCTCAATATATTTTTAGCAAAGTTTACAAATCTGTCACATAAAAGTCAACTAGGAAAATGGCGGGTGAGAGGTACGATGTTGCCTTACAAAAAAAACATGACATGTCATTCATTGGTTAAATACGATACAGACGGACGGATTCGTGACACTCCGTGTAATCACGGCTTCTGTCTATGGTATTAAGAAAAGTACAGTGAGATGACTCGTATCGTTTATGGTCGCATCATTGTTTATGATTTTGATTTTTATGATTGTGAATTCGTGGTGTTGGTGTTGTTAGACTCTCATTGATTACGATTGTTTTAATTAAATCGCTTTGTTATTGAATGAAAGTGTCTACGTTCATAAATCTGGAAGGTGTAAAAAACATTATAGAATAATATACATACGAAAGTATAAGTGTATCTTCGGTGTGAATTGTTGAAATCCCTCTAGTCCGGTCCGGCCGGCTGATTTTGCGCGTAAGTAGGTACTTTGATATTTTGATCAATTTGAAAACTCTATAATTATGGTTTAAGTAGTCGATTTATCGGGTACGTAACCAGCTATTAATTTGTTGTTAGTCCACTCCACAATGTATAAATTATTTGTAAATAAATAGGGACCCTTTGTTTACCTTGGGGTATCTTTTGGTAAGGAAACTATATTACAATATAACATAAATAAATACTATATATGAATAATAATATTCCTGATTACGCACCCTTACTTTGTTGTTTTGCTACACGGTGTTTGGATTGGGTTGATCATGTGTAGGTACCAACGTACCTATATATTTTTGTCCTAACATCTTGATTGAATAAAAAGTTAATACCTAAATAAGTTAAATAACCCAGCGAGATAAAATAGTAAATTACGATACAAATGCGAAAAAAATAAGTTCGACATGAGTGGCGATTAAATAAAAAACGCGACCGAAAGGAGGAACGAATTTCCTTTTCGCACGTGTATCGTACGACTTTTTTCAGCATAGATGGCCCTGCGAAAAATGCGAAATTTCGATCTGACAAGAAATGAATCACTTCTCGATCTAGTACGTAAAAAAACACCATATGTATGACGGTTTGCAAATAATATAAAAATTAAAAACATACGGCATTCCTACATTAAATATCCAAGAAGTTAAATATGTATGTAATGTACACTAAAACCAACAACTATCCTTTGTTCACTTTTATTCCAAAAAAACATTGAGTGCATTTACTTACCTACCTACTTGGATAGGCATTACAGTAGGTATGTAACTATGTAGGTACTTACTTACCTACATTTTCCGAAATACATCTTTTTATGGATAAGTATTTAAAATACCGTCCATATGAACAACTTCTAACTTATTTAGTACAAGGGTCATAATTCTTTTCGTTGTCTTATTCACATCACAAGCCTTAATTGAGCTTACCGTGAGACTAGGTTGATTTGTGTAAGATGTCCCAAGATATTTATTTATTTATTTATTTATTATTTATTTTATTTTATGTTCCTAAAAAACGTGACGCAGTGGTGATTTTTGTACGAGATGATGATTGTTTTGTTTTCAATTTCTCATGTATGGATTAAAATCTAATGCGAAAAAGAAATACAAGTGCGCCGGATTTTTTTAATATACTGAGTTGAAACAGCCGCTAAAAGCGTGACAGAGTGGTATGAAACAAGACAACGAAAATAATTTTGACCCACAAGTTCTGCTTATTCTGTATCTGGAATTCTGGACTTATATGGCATACATTCTTATGCGAGAACTGGCAGAGGCGACGCCGCGGCGCCGTGGCAGGCGCCGCCCTTACAATCTTCCCCTTATAGGCGTGGTTAATTATACTACATATACAATATGATACGAATCGTCATTATGACGTGTTGTTATTGGGTCCAACATTTTTTTTGTTATTCTGTCACATCACACAAGGGACAACAGTTGAATAGTTTGTTAAAAGAAAGTATCCTGCCAGCTCCACTATCAATAGTCGGTGACCGAAAAGGGCCACAGACCTAACTTTTTTATACTACGACGGTGTCAAACAAGCTTACTACGTTATCGCAGGCTATGGACGCCCGCAACTACAGATGTGTCACGTGCGCGTTGCCGACCCTTTAACAATTTATTAACTCCTTTCTTGAAGGGACGCCATACTGTACACCCTCTGAAAAACCTCTGAAGGGAGGTCGTTCTATAGCCGAACCTAACTGTCAAAAAATTCAAATTTTTTTTTGTCAATTTTAATGCTCTTAAACTGTGATTTTAGAAGATCGTTGCCCAAGAAAACGTAACCATGGCAATGTTATAAAAAAAGTGATTGACCCTATTTCATAAACTGAAACAACTACTAATCCTATTATACTTTACCTACACAATTAGCGAAAACGGGCGTCTCTCATGTGGAAATTGCGAAAGTTCTGGGACATACAAATTAGGTTTTGACCACATAATTCTTAAGAACTAGCCACCTATCGGCTTGTATTCGTCGAACACGAAAAAGGTTCTAGAGCCCTTAACTTTCGTATGTTCATAGGAAAGATTTGTAATCTGACTCGTACAAAAAAAAATCTGCATGACCCTTATATAGGTCATACTGAACAGCTTTTACTATGGGGGAAAAGCCACAATCATTTCCTGTTTCATTCCAATTTTATTTGCTATCGACCCATCCGCGAAAGCTGGGTTTGTAAACTCGTAATTTTTTCTGTGGTATATAACATCTCATATTTGTAAGTATTATTTACGATTATGTAACCTTTTACGAAATAATTATTGTCAGAAGTATAACGTACATGCCAAAAATCTGTATGTTTGCATTTGCTCTACACAATTGACTGAACACAAAATTGCTAAGATTAAGCTCCGACCGACTTCCTTAAACTTCAATTACTTAGTCTCATAATATTTCTCCTATCTTCAATTCCATTTTGTTACATTGCAACATAAACCAAAAACGTATTCTATTATCTAATCTCACTACAGAAATAACCGGAACCGTTTGAAAATTCAACCGAACACGATACCTGACCGAATCGTATTTCATAAATATAATATCGGCTTCTCTAAAAATATATCCGCTAGGAAACGACGGCTTAAAGGCAACTTCACGTGTGATTTGCTCGATTCGCATTCCCCGAACGAAATTGGCCGGCGAACCGGCAAAACTGGGACAAGAAAGCATCGTGCATTTTACCCCAGATATTCTTCAGTTACACAAAACTGCTGATTCGTCAATTAAAATAGAGACACGTTATATGACGTGTAGCCGAAAGTAATCGTTTACTTAGTTGCAGTAAAGACTGGTACACACGTACCGATAATATACAGGGTGATATTTGGGTCTTTGAGCGTCAGTGGACGGTCACGCAGAGCAACTATCACAATGGAGATAGGAGATCAAGATCACCAAAAAATCGCGAAAAATAATCGAAATCTACTTATGAGTTCATCATCAGCCTATGATAGTCCACTGCTAGACGTAGGCCTCTCCTATTAACTATGCGTATAAACGCATTAGGAGGTAAATGCCCATAATCGCCACGCTGGGCAAGCGGATTTGCGATCGCAATAATGTGTCCACACTGTCCACTATGATGACGCTGCTGCTAATGGCCAGTGACACTTCAATCTCTTAGTCGACTCTTACGAAGGAGGAGTTGGGGTCACCACCCCAAACAAATGTATTGTTACTGTCGTCACCACACGGCGTCACGGCTTAATTATTATTAGCTAATTGAGCTTTAATATAATTGATAGTTAAGTATCAACCCTGTTCACTCCTGCTCCACGACCCAAATGTCATCCTGTATATGAATATACCGTAAGATATCCAATGCCAAAATACATCTTGCTTTCGCTCTAGTCCCTACATTGTGAAAGATACGGACATATATTATACCAAGAATCTCCTCCTCTCGCAATGTAGGTTCTAGAGAGCTGAGTCAGCTGAGATATATTTTAGGTATATAAAATTTATCGTGTGTGTTGTTGAGCAATACCGTGCGTCAGTAGAAAAAAAAAAGTAAACAATCCCAAAAACTTGCATTATTTCATAATCACGCACTTTTGGAACACAAGGTTTTATCACCAATTTAAAACCTTAACTTTGAGTTGACATACATTTTTAGTTAAAATTATTGATATTTATTTATTAGTACTAACGTAAGAATATATCTGCGAATGTACGCCATATAATGGTTGATTGTGACGATCTGTACCTACTGAATGACTGTAACCTTATAATTATTACTCACATTCAAACAATAAACTATGTATTTGTATTTGACCGTGTTTCAGGATTCACGATATGTGTCAAAGACGTCAAATGATATGGAAAGTCCGACATATTTGTTTTCATTTTTTTTTCTACTGACGGCATATATCTTAAGGCATATTAAAATATATTATATGATCGCGATGTGTATGACGGCCTTAAGGCAAAAATGCCACGGCAGATTAAATATCAATGTAAAAAATTACGAAGTGCTAAATAAAAATGTCCAGCAAAGACCGGACGGATAACCACGCGTGACGCGCGGCCGTTAGGTTTGGTTGCGAAACAATGCAATTAAGACTTCCAAGAAACAGTGATAAATATAGTTGAATATTGCTAGACAGAACAGACCGATCGTGTCTGAATTATATCAACTGGTAATTCAATAAAATCATCTCAATGAGTACACATGTGACTTATGAGAGCTGAGTACCTATGAGTTATGCTAGACACGCTTCTCATTTCATTATACCGGTATGTAACATATACAGGGTGTAATCGTTAAGTGTGGCCAGACCATAATTGCATAAATATGACAGATATCAGAAAACTTCCAACTAATATCGAAAGTACGTTACCCAACGAGTAAAATTACACTAGTAACTTTTTTGAAATAAAATCAGGAATATCTCAAATATTAACGTCAAACCCTTCTATACATTTAGTACGTAACCGTTCATTCAAAGACTAGTTTAATACGAATATTTTTTTATTTAAGAATAAATGTTAGATTAATTGTGTTAGTTTTTAGTAAAACTCCCACTTTGTCGCTTACCATAAAGACGAGATTTCCTTGTATCTTCATACGAATAAACTGACAAAGCGGCTTTATGGTAAACGACAAAGTGGGACGTTTTACTAATCTCACTCACAATTATTTCATAAAGGTAGTATTATTATTTTATTACAATGTATTCATACAATTAATGACGAATCTCTAACAGTTTTATCTCTTACGACACCCGACTTTATTTAAGGCTGTAAGTCAACTCGTCATACTAAATGTATGGGAGCGTTTTAATTAAGTTAGTAAATATTATTTCATCTATTTAGAAAAAGTTATTAATGTAATTTTACTCGTTGGGTAACCTACTTTCCATATCAGTTGGAAGTTTTCTGATATCTGTTATATTTACGGAATTATGGCCTGGCCACACTTAACGATTACACCCTGTATATGATTATGATCATAAAACGACTAGCTTTTCGCTGCTCGTACAAAATCATTATCCAAGCTACGAGGATTTGTATTGATAGATATTTTACGTTATTTTATTGGTTAGAATTAGCGTGCTTCTTTTCCAAAGCGATGTAGGAGGAAGGAGTAATGTTATTGAATCTTTACGAAACATGACCGATGTCATTGACCTCCTGACTCGAAAGTATAATACTAAGTATCATAACATACAGGAAAGTGTTTTTTTATTAGGTGTGATAAACTCTACGCCGATTATTCATTATTTTCTGTGCAATATTTGTTGCAAACAAACTAACAAAGTTACTTCATCTGAAACGACGACTCAGGGGTTTACCGTGTATACGCTTCTTTATCACTCTAGCATATTCGAGCGAACGAGAGGCAATAGTACATTGTGCATCAAGGGAGGTAAGTACGGAATTACTAACGAGAGTGTTAGAAGCCCGACGCCTTAGGCAGAGGGCTTTTAATGACTCGAGTTAGTATTCCGCTTACCGACCGTTTGCCGCATACCGTTGTTTGTTATTCATCCTTTTTTCATAACATTTGCGGACAAAAAAATAAGTTTTAAGACAAAATATTATTCTATGACGTACAAACATTTCTATTACACCCTAGGGAATTTCACTTTTCTATTACTCCCGCTACGCATGCAAGCAATGGACGCTCTAAAGGTGTGCACGCGCATCTAAATGTTGCGTTCGGAGAACACTCGTTACGTATGTCTCAACACCAAACGTTCTTACCATGAGTTGCCGCCACGTTATTAACGGGTCTTACTTTCTATCCATCCCGTTTGTAAGTAGGTACTCGCGTATTGGTGCGAGCGAGCCAGATAGAAAGTAAGTCCGCGTTAATAACGCGGTGGCAGGTCATGGTACGGCTACGGTACTCCGATTCCGGTTCTAATTAAAGCTTAATGAATCACCGATCCCGTTTGTTATTCATTTGCTTAAAATTCGCATTATATGTCTATCGGACCGCTTCGTTGCGTTGAAGGTTCATTTTCATCATCATCATCAGCCTATGATAGTCTACTGCTGGACCAGGCCTCTCCTATTAACTATGCGTATAAACGCATTAGGAGGTAAATGCCCATAATCGCCACGCTGGGCAAGCGGATCGGCGATCGCAGTAATGTGTCCACTATGATAAGCTGGAGGTTCCGGGTTCGAATCCCGGCGAGGGCATTATTTGTGTATTTATTTATCACAAATATTTGTTCCTTGGTCATGGCTGTCTATGTATTTAAGTATCTATTTATGTATCTATGTATTATATATATCGTCGCCTGGTACCTACATCACAAGCCTTAATTGAGCTTACCGTGGGACTAGGTCGATTTATGTAAGATGTCCCAAGATATTTATATTTATTTATATTTTATTCATTTATTATTACCTGTCTATTTCATTTTCATTATTTTTTATTTATTTATGTTTTTTAACTAATTACAGGTTGCGCATTGGACCACGCATCATGAAGGGTTCTGTGAATATCTCAATAACAAGCTGGACCAATCATATCGTAAATAATTATGATTTTCAGGATTTCTTAACGTACTTCCTGGTTAACAAGTTTGAAGACACCTTAATTGCTACCTATTTTGAAGATCAATCTGATTTTACTCATTTTTTTTTGCTTTGTATGGTTGGTCTCTAAAAATATAAATGTAATTTTCGGTACGATTAAAATAATTAGCGAATTAAAATTACCAGAAAGGCTGTAATTAATACGCTACTTTGGATGCGGAACACTGAAAATGCTAAAAGCATTAATTACAGTTTAAAACATGGTCTTCACTTTACTACCATTTGCTTAAATGTTTCTAAAATGTGTAGGTAAAGTACCAAAAGCATAAAATATATTGTAATAAAAGCATAATTAAATAGAAAGACAGAAATGAAATGAAAGCTAAATAACATACAGGAGATTTAATGTTATTAAAACAAAATTGTATTATCCTCAGCTTCAACACCAAATAAACATTCAATGTTGTCGTTTACTTTAATTTAGCGTCTTTGATAGTCTACTAAAAATTGTCATAAATATACTAACGCCACGTAACGTGTTCGGTTTTATTCTTTGAAGCAAGAACATTTAACCATATGGAAATCTCGTCTACCGAAGCAAATTGAAGCGCAAAGAATCAGCAAATTAAAATGAAAATGAAAATGTATTTATAACAATGGTTACAGGTTAATATTTAGTATCATTACATTACATTATATAAAATGTATCGCTTTAATATATAGGTAGGTATTATAATGCTAAAGGCATTAAAAAAAAATCGTTATATGTGTAGAACATTTCTGAGATAAGGCACTTGTTAAGTTTAGATTTAAAACTAGCGGTGGAAGTTGCATCCCTGATACTGCAAACAACCAACTTCAACCGATTTCTCAAAGATCATATCATCTGTGGTTTCCATCGTTGGTTTCCTATCATCAAATCCTACTTTCTGAATGCAAATTCTTGTAAATTGAAAATTGCCAAAAGTGCCATACATGTACCTATAACATTTGAAGAGATCCCTCGATTTCTTCAAGATCCCATCATCAGAACTTGGTGCCAACAGGACCATCTCGGAGTTCGTTCGGACGCGTTCGTTTTATTGTAGAGAGATTCCCATGAAACTGATGAACGGTAGGTACGTACACTATTGAAATTATCATCATCATCATCATCAGCCTATGTTAGTCCACTGCTGGACGTAGGCCTCTCCTATTAACTGTGCGTATAGACCCATTAGCAGGTAAATGCCCATAATCGCCACGCTGGGCAAGCGGATTGGCGATCGCAGTAATGTGTCCAATATGATGACTCTGCTGCCCATCATCAATCTTGTAGAATGGTCAGTGACACTTCAATCCCTTAGTCGACTCTTACGACACCCGCAGGAGGAGTTGGGGTGGAGACAAATGTATTCTTACTGCCGTATATATTACGTATTCTTATTAAAATAATGAATTAAGCAAATTCTATAAGAATCCACACCAAAACCTTATCTTCGACGACCTGAATGAGACGAAACGTCCATAAGATTTAATATTCTTGCTCCGATGTTTCACGACGAACAGCGTAACGTTTTTAAGGTGGATTCGACCCTATCCCTGCCGCTTATCTGCTAAAAGATGGCGCTACAATTGCACAAACACCATATTTTCGTCATTTTCTGCTAAACCGAAGATCAGAGTTAACATGTTTTGAGATACGCGCAAGGAGCAAAAAATCTAATGTACAAATTGATAGCAACCTGCACAAACTACTGTTCTTCTAAATCGCAATAATGCAAAAACTAGAAAATTATGTAATTTTACCCTGTAACGCACACTACTACACCTCCCGTCAGTACCCAATGTCAGTTGTACAATCATTACTCATCAATAAACTAGATGGCGCCAGTTAAAAGAACAGCTTTTCTAAATGGTCTAAGTTCTAACTAGAGGGCGCCAATTAGGAAATGACTTTATATTGTATTGTATATTTGTAAAGCAAAACCAACTGTTGGTTTGGTATTAAAATCCCTACTTTTAACTGTACAGATATAACAACAGCTGTAGTAAAGAAGTTATTCCCGTACTCTTCGGGTAATACCTATCCGTCGCCGTTATGTACAACTCTTTAGAGTATTATATTTTTTGGTACAGCTACTTACTGGTAAATAAAATAGTTATCAAGAAAGTTACTTATGTCCCAAAACACTAGTATTTACCGCAGCGGGTCTCTATTCGCTAGGAACAATGTGGCAATATAATTACGAGTATAGATTGACCTAAGAAATTCATAGTATTATACTTGATCAACGGCACTAGCACATATCGTGCATGACAGGAACCTTGTCGCGGCTACCCGTCCCTTTTTGATTACATTGATTCAAAAGAGATGAGAAGTTGCGAGCAGGTCACAAATTGCTGCCAATATTGTTGTACAAGATGTGCTAGGGCCTCAAGTATAATGAGTAATAAAATGTGTAGGTATTTTGGGTAGTTCTATGGAGTTAGAAGATTGAAGAAATATATTCATTAGACACGTAGTAGTAGACCAAATTGAATGATCTGATGGACATTTGCCGACTTGCTTTATTACCAACTACGATACTGATGATGTACTAGTGGTTTATCGGACATTTAGATTTTAGACCTTGTTGGAGTAACATTTATATTACTAAATGTTAGCCTACATACCTACTATGTTAGTCTCCAACTAACATTTTACATTACATAATATGTAAGGATAGTGTTATCCTGTCTAAGTTTACCTACATTTTCGCCTACCATCCCATAAGATGCTAATTAGATTGTCCGATATCAATTAAAAGTAGGTTAGGTACGAGTACTTACTTAAATACAAACGCAACGAAGATTTTCCAGACACAGGCGAACAGCTGGACGCTCAATTTTCGGATGCTTTATACCATATAAACAAGGTGCTGTATTTCCGTTGTCAGAGAGGTTTCAGGAGTATTAGGATGCAGTGTAGTTAGACCCCCTAGAGTTTAGTTCATGTTTCAGAAGTACCTACTACCTAGGCATGTTACAGTAGCTAATACCTACTATTTTACGCGGTTTCAACATTTTTCATCACATTTGCTTTCTAAGCGCGCCATTGCTTGTGCATATTGCAGTGGGAGTAATAGAAAAGTGAAATTCCTTAGGGAATACCAATATTTCGTCTCATAACATATTCTTTGTCTGCAAGTGTTATAAAAAACATTGTATGCATCACAATCGGTAAGAGGCATACCTACTAACTCGAGTCATCAAAAGCCCTCCGCCTACGGCGTCGGGCTTCTAACACTCTCGTTAGTGATGCTGTACTTACCTCCCTAGATGCACAATGTACTATTATCGACCGCTCTGAAACATTTAAAAACCTTCTAGAGGGACTCTGTATTCCAACCTCACGGGAATGTAGGTATTTGTTTCTTGGCCACCTATTTAGTATAGCCGACGGCAATGGTCAAATGGTTGATAGTGGCTGTTTTCCTAGCTGTAGATGTTTGTCTGATAGCATTGCAACAGAATGTATTATTATAAATTTTTGAAGGTAGGTAGGTGGGTACTTCTTGAACCTAGTATCTACAAAACGTACTAGAGAGGGAAAGGATACTTTCAGGCACTGTGTGCTTACCATAAGCTGCCGCTGCGTTTTTAACGCGGACTTACTTTCCATCCCGGCCGTAATCGCGTCTTGGGGCGAGCCACCCGTATAGAAAGCACCTATGTAAGTCCGCGTTAATAACGCAGGGGCAGCTCATGGTACGGCTACTGGTTCCACAGGAGGCGAGTAAGGGATGATTTGTCGACTTTTTTCTCGCTCACTAAACAAAGAGTAGATATAGATCCTATGTCAGTAAAATTAACAAATATACCTATATATATATGTAGATGATCGTTGGCTGTTCACACTGCCGCTTCCTCAGTGAGGGTTTTTAATATTTTTTTCTGACACTGGGGCGGTGATATGGCGTAAGGACCAACAAACTGTCAAAATAAATACGCGAATTGAATTTTCTATATATTTTGTGGTTTATTTATTCTTAAAACCATTACATAAGGAATAATGTTTTCTAAAATAAATAAACGTTTCCGAGTCAATTCCCATGAAATGCCTTTAGTACTTACCGTTTGGTATTCGGATTTGATAGCTGGCTGCCAAATGGGAATTATAGTTTCCCGTCTGGTAGGATGAAATGGGACTAACTTTCCCATCTCGTATCTGGATTTGGTACAAACCTGATTACAAACCGGTAATGATAAGTCCCGATTTAAAGCCAGTTACCTATTGGGATTTTAATCCCATTTCGAAGCTGGTTTGGTAGCCAATCTAATAAAGGATGAAATGAACAAAGTTCTAGTAATTTTGTTTAGTGTCAGTCATTTTGAGTTCCTGTTTTAGGGCCCAATCTTCAGTTCGGCGACCGTTTTCTAGTCGTCATACATTTATGAAATTAATAAACTCCAAATGTAATTATAACGATAATGGCGAGACATTTCGAAATTATACTTCAAATAGTCTGGTCCCGCCATTAAAACGTTATAATGGCGGAACCAGGTCCTGAATTCTGTCCATATTCTGTCGATTCATATTGCATTATTTAGTACTTACTGAATTTGTACTATTTGGTACCTGTTGTAAAAAAAATTGTACTTCTTTCATTCCAATATTATATTTGAAATAGTCTGGTTTCGCCAGATCATTTGAAGCAGACTATTTGAAATATAATTTTAAAATGGAAGAGGTACTAATTTTTTTACAAGAGGTATCAATACCAAATAGTACTAATTCAGTACTAAATAATGCAATATGAATCGACAGAATTCAGGACCTGGTCCCACTATTATAACGTTATAATGGCGGGACCAGACTGTTTGAAGTATAATTTTGAAATGGAAGAGGTACTAATTTTTTTACAACAGGTACCAAAAAGTACAAATTCAGTACTAAATAAATAATGCAATATGAATCGATCGAATTCAGGATTTGGTTCCGCCATTATAACGTTATAATGGCGGGACCAGACTGATTGAATATAACTTTGAAATAGAAGAGGTACAATTTTTTTTACAACAGGTACTAAATAGTACAAATTCAGTACTAAATAATGCAATATGAATCGATCGAATTCAGGATCCGGTCCCGCCATTATAACGGTTACCTCCAAATACAATTAGAATTTCGATATTTTATGTTCAGTGCCTATGAATCTGACAGCTGTTTGGACCACACGCCTATATAGCGTTGCCTGCAAAAGATCGAAAACCCTAACTTACTGGCCAACGATACAGTAAATATAATAAACAGTAGCCGTACCATGACTTTACAAGTATCGGTAACATTAGGTTTTATTAAATACGTTGAGCAGGCTATCGCGCTCGCTCCTATTTGTAAGCGCGAGCACGATAGAATGCACGTAGCACGCATCGAGTAAAACCTTACGTAATTACGTATCCTTTACTTTCCAGTTCATGGCACGGCTACAGTACCTACCTACTCTTCTGTACTCTTCTGCTGAGAACTAATATTCGCAAAATTTAAATATTGGTGGCCTAAATATATGCATAGCTTAAACATAGGTTTCAATCTGTTGAGTATCGAAAGTTCATCGCCTCGTCTGTTCTTGTATCAACGTCTGTGCTATGTACAAATTGTTTTATATCCATGTAGGAATACTTCAGTAAATAGATGACGAATAGTACCTAATACCAAAGTTTGGGGCTACTATTAACGATGTAATCGAGATAATGGGTTGCCGAATGGTTGACACATACATATTATAGTTTTTATACAGGGTGTGGCCTGTAACAGGAGCAAAAAATCAAATGGAAGACTCCTCTGACTGCCTCTAGTTATTCGCAAAAGGTCCCAGTGTTTTAAAGTTATTCATTAAGGAGAAACAAACAGTATGTTAAAGTTACGACCTATGAGTGATGTATCTAGGTATCACAACATTGTACCTTATTAATGATTAAACATATTGGTAGTTCAGTGGACATAAGACTAAATGAGCTAAAAAGTTTTTTTGAACTCATGGTTTTTTAACTGGTATAGCAAAAAAAATTTTTTTTTTGTGTTACACCGATTTAACTTTTTTGGTATAAGTCGACTGCAGTAAAAGTACATAAGAAACGGGAAAAAAATTTTTTTTTTTGAAAAAAAAAAAATTTTTTATTTATTTATTTATTTAACCTTTATTGCACAAAAGAAAAAAACTTGACGTACAAAAGGCGGACTTAATGCCATAAGGCATTCTCTACCAGTCAACCTTTAGGCAAAGCAGAGAGATTGTGGGCGGTGCAACTAAAATAATAAAATACTTACTAAAAAGAAGCACTTATGCACGAACTAACATATATATTCCATATATAAAGAGATACATTACATATATACACTCCATATAATTACTATATACATACATACATAAAATATATAAATATAGAAGAGGACGAAACAAACAATCAGAGACTCTAAACTATTTTAATTCTGCTAGCAAAGAAAGAGCGTTTTTTAAGTTTTAACTATTAAATTATGACTATTTATTGGGTTATTAGTGTACCGTTTCATTTTTTGCTCCTATGACAGGCCACACCCTGTATACATAATATATTCTTGCTCTATATTCTATACTCGGTTTGGTTAGATATTTAAAAAAAGGTAAACAATCTTGCAGTATCTTTTTATTGAAAACTACAAGTAGAAAATAAGTTTTACCAAATATACGTAATATAACAAAGGAATACAGTGATTTACATTGTTTTGATTCATTAAGTACCTAGTTTGGATTTTTAAATACATTTTTCAATAAAAAGATGGTGCAAGATTTTTTACCTTTTTAAAATACCTAACCAAACAGAGTACAAGTGAGACAATTTTTACATTTTGTTTACAAGTGTGATGTTTGCGCCGGTAACCAATTACAATTATGGTCTCGGTTATACACTTTTCGACCCAGCGAATATTCGAGCCGGTAGCAGTCGAGCCAACGTATATTTGTGACCGAGATTATGGGATGACAATCTCGGTCACAAATATACGTCGATTGTCCAATCGAAACATTAATTTTGATTTTAGGATACATTATTTCTACGATTTTCGACACAGCGAATATTCGATCCATAATAGCCACTCAATAGCTTTTGGTAACTGTGGTTACCAGCTGTCACTCTTATTTTACATAGGAATAAAAGTAGCAGTTGAGCCAACGGACTTTAAGATACTCCTATAGTGCGTACGTATCTCAGTTCCGATTCAATAGTGACATACGAGGTTACTAAGAGTGGTGACAGTTTTCATAAGAACTCTACCTGAACTTCACTCCACAGAATGTGATATTTTTCTGCGCGAGTGCAAGACTGAATTTTCATAGTAGAGGAGAGTGGGGTACAGTGGATACCTTTTTTTTACAAATGTTGTAGTGGTGTTATTTTTATTTGTAATTTTCTAGATACCTTATTGTCCCACCTATTCCTTAGAGGACACATTTTCCAGCACAAGTATATAATTTACATATAGCTTTAAAATCATTTTCATTATAAAAAAGTGAACTAAAGTTACCTCTTCAATCAAAAATCACAGAACAGTTCCTAGTTTGAGGTAAAAAAACCAAGAACAAGACTTTTCAGGTATAATTGAAAGTATCTTCCGTTATTTAGTTACTCCAATATTAGTATCACACAGATGAGCAAATTCGTGAAAAAAGAATACCGGATTATTAAAGCGATAAATAAAGCTAATGCAAAATATTCACAGTGCACCTTTATTCACTGTACCCCACTCTCCCCTATTTTTCTGCACAGTCTGGTTGGTACTGTATGCAGATATTTTCTCGCATAATGCATTCGCATAACATAGTTTGATGTTGGTGTTGAAATGTAGACCTCTTTAACTCTTGTCGGTTTCGATCACCGACACTCATGTAGAAAATGCTCACTTTCATCACTTGTATTCAGTAACAATATTTATTCGGCAAAACTAGTGATGTGCCGTTACCGTAAATTACGAGAACAAAGAGAACTATCGGGTAACTTTCTCGGTAAAGTTCTCCGGGCGGGTAATTATGGAGAAAGTGTTTTAAGTTATTACTTTTTTCATATTTTTTTCCAGAATAGTACTTAATTTAGTAATAATAATCTGACCTGAAAATTACATAAACATGTGACTAGTGGAACTAGTTTATTACCAAAATTACGGTAAATTACCGGCGTAAATTACGGAGAACGTTCTCCGCGAATTTTCTCCAGAGAATTTTTACAACGCAAAATGGTATTTTTTTGTTATATAAATTAAACATTTTGATAAAATGGGCAATAATGGTTCATAATAATGCTTGCGGTATATGTATACATAAAATAAAATTAAAAACAGCGTTTTTCGTATGAATAAAATAATTAAATTCCACGAAATCATTAAGAAACAGAATACTTACCGTGAAATTATATCTTGCAAGTTTCTTAAATAATTAGTTACATAAAAAAATAACAAGGACAATAAAAAAACGTTATAATTAAATGGTTTTTATACATTTACTATGGAAAATAAGGGAAACTTTAATTATAATGTCTGTCTCGCAATTTTTTCCTCCCATGCTAAATGACAATAAAACTGTATCATCATCATCATCTTGGCCATAAGACGTCCACTGCTGAACATAAGCCTCCCCTCTGGACCTCCACATGTACCGGTTAGATGCGACCTGCATACGGTAAAGTCGTCTGTCCATCTTGTGGGTGGACGTCCTACGCTGCGTTTGCCTAGCCGTGGTCTCCACTCGAGCACTTTTCGCTCTGCGTGCAATGTGGCCTGCCCATTGCCACTTCAGCTTGCTAATTCGGAGGGCTATGTCAGTCAGTAACTTTAGTTCGCCTACAGATCTCTTCATTTCTGATTCGATCATGCAGAGAAACTCCGAGCATAGCCCTCTCCATAGCGACTTTGAGTTTAGAGATGAGGCCGATGGTGAAAGACCACGTTTCGGCGCCGTAAGTCATAACTGGTAACACACATTGATTGTAGACTTTCGTCTTAATACACTGAGGTATGTCGGACGAAAAGACATCGCGTAGTTTCCTGAACGCTGCCCAACCGAGTTGGATTCGGCAGTTGACCTCTTTCTGGAAGTTGGGCCTACCTAATTGGACTACTTGTCCTAGGTAGATGTAAGAGTCAACAACTTCGAATGTGAGTGATGTTTTCGCCGTTCACATTGATGCCAAGTCCTTGCCATTCCAGGAGCTTAAAGGCATCTTACATGGCGGCAGTAAACAGTTTCGGAGATATAACATCGCCCTGCCTTACGCCTCTTTGCAACGGAATTGTCTTCGTAGTCTGCTCCTGTACTTGGACCGACATTGTGGCGTTGCTATACAAACACTTCAACACTTCGATGTACCAATAGTCAATGTGGCATCGCTGAAGAGACTCAAGCACTGCCCATATTTCTACCGAATCGAAAGCTTTCTCATAGTCCACAAACGCTAAGCATAATGGCAAGTTATACTCCTCGGTCTTCTGTATAATTTGCCGTAGCGTATGTATGTGGTCTATGGTACTATAGCCTTTTCGGAATCCAGCTTGTTCGGGAGGCTGGAAGTCATCAAGTCAAAACTGTATGAAAACATTATTAGCAACATGAATAAACAGTAATATCAATCAAAATTAAATTTCACTTTTTTCCCATAGTAAATGTAGGAAAACAGTTTTCTTTAATTTTTTTTTGCAGTAAGTTGTCTCTTTAAAATTATTGGTACTAGGATAGGATTATTGGATAGGAATAGAAACGATTTTTTTTTATTTTCATAAATTTGTATGGGAATTTTAATTCTTAATTTGCGGCATTTCTTCGGCTTCTGATCCTGAACAGAAACAGGATCATTTTCAATACTTTGCCTAAAATACTCTAGCACTTTACTCTTGGCCTCATTGATGAAATATCACTAACAGTTGTGTTGACAGCACGTCGCTTCAATATGAACTGACTGAATTCAGCATTATAATTGAATAAAATTTACACCCTATTCCCAGATAATTCTTAGAAAAGGGTATCACAGGCTCATAATCACAATTGCCTATTTTAAATCCTAGGTAATTGAATACTCAGCTACCGATAAGAAAACCTTTGGTAAAGCCGCTTACCGCTTACGGGTCAAGTAAGGGGTTTATACGAGTACCTATTTTACCTGCTTGAACGTCAAAATCACCTATAAAACCCTGTCATTAGTAAAATAGCATTATGATACATAAATGTACCACATAAAGTAATATAAAATACGATGCAGACAAAATATTCATATTCAAATTGCATAGAAAAAAAATACTATGGGAGAAAGTTACCGTAATTCTCGGTAATTTACGGTAAAGTTCTCCAATGAGAATTACGGAAAGTGTGAAATTACCCGACGGCACATCACTAGGCAAAACACAGCTCATAATAATGTCGAAAATTAAATAGTATATAAACATTATACTTAATTACAAATATATGAATGTTTCTTGTCACCAAGTTCAATACCATTTTCTTGAAACGTGTTCCGTTACATTTTCATTAGGTTCTTTCCGCTGAAGTATCTTCCCAATCTTCAACTGTATTTCAATATTCAACTGAAAAAATATGATTGTATAAATATAAGTATGGTTGTGAGATTAACAAGCCAAAGAAAAAAGCAAGTGTCATGATTTGGCAAGTAACGATTAAGTTAGCGTTTACTCGATACGTAAAGTAGGCGCTCGGCGCTTGATTCATGATGTACTGGAGCATCATGTGAGCGTGATAAAATGCTTTATGTATAGAGTAAACTCTAACGCTGAACAAAGTGTGCCCCGCCTGGAAAATGCCAGTGTTATGACCAGCCAGGTCAACAGATTTGACCCCGTGTGACTTTTTTTGTGGGGTGAGGTGAAACGGCGAGTATACGTTGAAGAGGCCCAAGTCCAATAATAAGAGCATTTTGATGAACTTAAAAGTGAAAACTTGTGATGGGAAATATCGAAGGAAACATTCATGTAAATTAATTAATAAGCATGAGAAATGGACTCCATTAATTAGGTATGTTTTTTTTATTCCAATCATTGTACATAATAGTAGTTTATGCAACTGTACGTAATGCTTGATTACGTATAGTTGCATACACTACTTTATCTACACACATATCATAAGTGCTCTAAGATGCGTTCAGAAACAGAGCCTTCTCATACTTGGCTCTCGACTTTTGCGGCAACAGGTTGTTAGTTGCTGTCATAGCTGCATTGAGTATGTCCAGCGGAGTGCTCATATCGTTATCCAAGTCACTGCCACTCATTATCAAATAATTATCAATATTATCACAAAGTATTTACAACTTTTCACAATTTTTCACTTGTAAGGCAATAAACAAAAGGCAGGAATGGCACCGATTTGAATTTCTGTATTTTTTTTAAATCATAGACTACCGAATGATGTCCCTATTCTTGTCACTCGATATGAAAATATCGTCCGATTGTTACTAAAAAATATACTGAATTAACTTATTGTGTTGATGACTGGCTGAATATTTATAGATACCAGAATAGGCACCCCACTTGAATCTGACAGCTGTTCCAAATTTTGAAACTCATAACCTCCGGAAAAATCGTATATAATGTTAACTTTATGTATGTGCCAAGTTCTGATGGTGGGTAATGCTGGTCATTGTCTATTGTTTCTGGACGCATTTTAGAGCACTTAACGATATTTGTGTAGATAAAGTTGATTTAAAATTTTTGAAATACGCCTCAATAAAGAAAGTTTCTGTGCTACTTTGTAATTTTATCACGTTTCCCCGACATAATTTAAAACATTCGACAAATTTAACACACAGAAAAATTCTTTATTTTGACGGTCCTAAGCCCGTGCAAGTAAGACGGAGGATTTGGGATCTAGTAAGATATTTTTGCCAAGTCATAATGATAAGTTGATACCCGATGCACATTACCGCCGCCGCTTTTACAACCCACCATGCCGCGTGCGATGACGTTTTAAATAAATAGTTGCCAGTTCGTGTGTTTTGCTAGTTATGCACATTGATAATGCGCAATGCGTCCAAATTTCCTGTTAGGTTTGCGGATACGTTAAAACATTGGTATTTCAGTTTTTTTGTACCTACTAACAAAAAATGCTAGTATTCTGTAACTTGGACTATTATTACGTATGTTGATTTTTTGTACTGGTGAAAAAGTAACCCATGTATATATACATATATATACACATATATACACGGTGGGCCCGAGGAACCCGACAGATTCAAACAGGGTATTCCTGAAGATATTACGAGTAATTATTGTTATATCAACATAGGTCTAATTAATTATCCTAACAATTTTGTTTTTTAGAATAAAGTAAATCAATTAAATTTAGCACTTCCTTGTAAACAAAACTTTAGTTGAGTGAATGAGAGAAAGATATTCTTCTCCTTTGGCGAAAACCGACACTTTACGAATCATTCCGACATAAAACGATGTACGGCGAGCGGCGTGACGGTATGTGTCATCATGTCATGTCATTGTGACATGACAACAAAAGTCTTATGGGTAGGTCAAGCATGTTCGTGTTTAAGTAAATCGACCGAAACATCTCAATTTATTGAGTTCATAATGCCAATCATTTAGGTACATAAAAGGTAAAAATCATCATCATCAGCCTATGATAGTCCACTGCTGGACGTAGTCCTCTCCTATTACCTATGCGTATAGACGCATTAGGAGGTAAATGCCCATAATTACCACGCCTGGCAAGCGGATTGGCGATCGCAGTAATGTGTCTACTATGATGACGCTGCTGCCCATCATCATTTTTCTATCAAGTAATGGTCAGTGACACTTCAGTATTCAGTATTCATTTAATCATTGCTTTGTGTGTACAAAAGATCTTATAAAATAGTAATGGCTCGACACAACCCTGTAAGGGCACTGCAATAAGTTGACGAACTAACTAAAGTAACTAACTAACTAATGGCCCTATACAATAAGACCACAATACCTTCCACCACCACTACCACTTCAATCCCTTAGTCGACTTTTACGACACCCGCAGGAGGAGTTGGGGTAATGACAAATGTATTCTTACTGCCGTCACCACACTGCCGTTTGGCCACGGCCAAAGGTAAAAATAATTAATTGTATCGAAATAAATTTCAATACCTATCGTAAATTCGTAACCAAAGTAAAATCGATTATGCTAGTGAAACCATATTCAGTACTTTCACATTGTTATATGATATTTTTTATTTGAAATTAGTTAGTTATACTAGCAAAAGAAAAGAAACCCAAAAGAAAAGCAAAGATTTTTTATTAATTAATCAAATTTTCAAAATGTGAGCCCTATTTATGTTGGAAGGCATTTTCTCGCTTTGCATGAGGATTTTCTGGAAGCCACATGTGTAGGTTGTGAGAATTGAGTACCTACTCCTTCTCTTGTGAATAAAGATTCGTCAGACCACAATATCTTGTTGAGAAATCCGGGATCTTCTACGAGTTTCTAATTCATTCTTTGACAATATGCGATTCTAGCAAGCCCATCGTTGTTTAACAACATGCAACAACGTATTAGAGCAAAAGATTTGCAGATTGAACTTTTTTTAAATGAATTTAATATTGATATTCTATGTATAACTGAACATTGGTTAAAAAGTAATGAAGTGGTGCCTCAGTTTAATAATCACCAGGTGGCTAGTTCGTTTAACAGACTTAGTTCCATACATGGTGGGTCATTAATTATTTTAAATAAACAATTAAAATTTAAGGAACGTAAGGACCTTGTTTCTCTATCTGTTGAACGGACTATAGAATTGAGTGCTATTGAATTAGATAAATTTATTGTTGTGTGTGTGTACAGGCCGCCTTTAAGTAATTTTGAGCAATTTGAAAGTGTAATGGAATCTGTGCTTCATAAAATATCAGTTTGCGGTAAGAAGTTACTTATATGCGGCGACTTTAATGTAAACCTTTTAGAAAATTCAACAACAAGTACAAGATTGTTGAATCTATTTAAGTCTTCTGAACTCAACCACATTTTTATGGAGCCTACTCGTATCAGTGCAACTAGTGCGACTTGCATTGATAACATTTTCACTGATATTTTTCCTGTTAACAAAAAAGTAATCAGTAATTTAGAGTCAGATCATTTAGGTCAATTAATAACGTTTGAGACTATCAGGAAAAATAACATTAGAAAACAAATTACTTTTGTGCCAGTAACCACAAGCCGTGTTGAACGAATGAAAGAAAGTTTAGTGCAGACGCTACCTATTCTGTCTTCCAACATTAACTCCAATGACATGTATAATTCATTCTTTCACATTTTTATGAAACATTACAACAAAATATTCACTTCCAAAAAGATTGTGGTTGGTGGTGCATCTGCTTTTAGTGAGTGGGCCACTGCGGACTTGTATGAACGTAGACGAGCACTGTATGCATTGTATGAGGAACGGCGGTTTAATACGAGTGATGAATTTAAAGAACACGTCAAACAATATTCTAAGAAATTTAAGATTGATTGTAATAAAGCTAAGCGCGATTATTTGTCCCAAAAAATTAAAAATAGTTCCGACATCATTAAATCAACCTGGAAAGTGATTAACCCTTAATCAAACACGAGTCACACCAACATTTCATTGGTTTTGGCACTTATCAGTGAGACACAAGATTCAAAACAGGTGGGAAACATATTCCCATTATCCGATTAAGGGTTAATGCGGAGACTGGTCGATCAAAGCATAGATTCCACGATCCTAAATTAAAAATTAATGGCAAAATTATAGAGTCAAGTTTAGAAGTAGCAACAGAATTTGAGCACTTTTTCACCGATATACCAGTCTCCATAACTAAGGATTTAAATTCATCACCTTCGTCTGCCACTATATTATTAAGAGATAACGTCCCTATGTGTAGTAACGACTTTAATTTTGAACATATTCAAATCTCAGATGTAATAAAGTCATTTAAATCCATCAATGTCAAGAAAACTTCTGACCTCTGGGGAGTCTCTGTTCATGTCGTCAAATCCCTTATTGAAATCGTAGCACCTGAATTGGTAGTAATATTTAATCATTGTGTTGATTGTGGTGAGTTTCCTGATCTTATGAAACATAGTAAAGTAACTCCTTTATTCAAATCCGGTAGCACTTCAGACCCCACTAATTTTAGACCTATATCTGTGCTACCAACGTTTAGCAAAATTTTTGAAAAAATAGTTTTATCGCAATTAATTAAGCACTTTAACGTAAACAATTTAATGCATAACAAGCAATTTGGTTTTACTCGGGGGCGCTCAACATCTGACGCTGGTGTCGAATTAATTAAACAAATATTTGATGCCTGGGAGAAATCACGAGATGCTTTAGGTATCTTCTGTGATTTGTCCAAGGCCTTCGACTGCGTTTGTCATGAAACATTGATCAGGAAGCTAGACCATTATGGAGTTAGAGGATCAGCATTAAATTTACTGGAATCTTATTTACGCGGTAGAATACAAAGGGTTGATGTGAATGGACAGCGATCGCCGGGGTCATTGGTCTCCACGGGTGTACCACAGGGATCTATATTGGGGCCTTTCCTTTTCCTTATCTACATAAATGACTTGCCACATCTCATAGAGACCCACCATGACATAGTATTGTTTGCAGACGACACCTCACTTATTTTTAAAGTCAAACGACAGCAACAAGCTTGGAATGATGTAAACAATGCTATTTCTAAAGTAGTAAACTGGTTTAATATGAATAACTTAATGTTGAATGAGAAAAAAACTAAATGTATTAAATTTGTTACAAGTAACGTAAAGCATCAACAGGCTAGTATATTTGTGAAAAGTGAGGAATTGGAAATAGTTGAAAGTACAGTCTTTCTTGGTATAACACTAGACTCTAAGCTTCAGTGGGGTCCTCACATATCTAATCTCTCGAATAAACTGAGTTCTGCAGCTTTTGCAGTGAGCAAGATCCGTCAATTAACTGACGTCGACACAGCTCGGTTAGTATATTTTAGTTATTTTCATAGCATTATGTCGTATGGCATTTTATTATGGGGCAGTGCTGCCAATTCAGAGACTAACACTATTTTTGTTCTGCAGAAGAGGGCTATTCGAGCGATATATAAAATGAGCCCTAGAGACTCACTTAGAGATAAGTTTAAGGTTATTAATGTAATGACATTGTATTCTCAATACATCTATGAGAATATTATGTATGTACATAAAAATATTATCAATTTTAGGAAAAATTGTGACATACATAATATTAATACTAGAAACAAACATAAGCTCGCAGTACCCGCCACTCGGCTCCATAAAATAAGGAAATCATTCATGGGTAATTGTGTAAGATTTTATAATAAACTTCCAGTAAATGTTACTGAATTTTCAGTCAATAAATTTAAGAATTTTGTAAAGCGTAAACTTATATCTAAAGCTTATTATAGTACACAAGACTACATGAATGATAAAACACCGTGGGAGTAATTTAGGATTTCATTATTAATTTGTTAAAGTCATGACATTCAATTACGATAATTTACGCTTGGAGACCTTATACATCTCCAAACGTGCATTATATAATGTTATTATTATATACCTATTCGGAGAGAAACCTTTACTTCTCTATAAATTATTACTTATAAATGTTCTGACTTTTTAGAGACTTTACATCTCTTGTTATTATTATTCTATTTCAATTTATTTAAAATCAATTTTATGTTTTTTTTTAATGCATGTTAGTTGTAAGATGTACCATGATTGATTGAAAAAATAATTCCCGCCAAGTTTCTTACCGGTTCTTCTTGGGTCAGCGGTGTAGGGTTCGAACCGGAAGTAGTTTCAATACCTAGACGATTCAAAAGAGTTTGTTGCTATTCCAATTTGAATAAAGAATTATTTGACTTTGACTTTGACTTTGACAACCCATGTACTTTTCGATAGTGAAAAGGGTGAAGACCATACCTTTTCCATAATTTTAATACGACCCTGTAATTAACTCCTACAATCCGAGCAACGGCTCTCGATGACAACGTCGGATCTTCCGTGATCATGTTCATTATCCGGTTCTCCGTATGTAAATCCAGATTGATCACTCTTTCATAACGAATTTTTCCAAGACCTAGTTCAGAAAATCGTACATCCACAAACGTAGCATGGTGCGGCACTCGACGAGTTGGATACCTGGTCCTATACTCAACAACTGCTTCATGGGAGTTGCCGTCACAAAATCCGTAAATAAAATGGATATCTGCTAATTCGCGCGAAGAATAACGCGGTGGCATAGCGATTATTTATTTAAACAGAAGTAACACTTTATTTGCAATGTGATTTTGCGAGACAATCAGCAATCTTTTTGACCGACTTTTTGACGTTGACATATCAGTCACATTAATTTCAAACTAGGTATGGGCCAGTTACGAGTATTAGCGTAAATAGTTTGCACTCTTGTGATTGAGCACGATAAACTAAAGTGTATTCTATTGATAAGTGAAGAGTATTATTTCTGATAAATGAAAGATAAAGGTATAATGTTAAAGTACGCCTAGGAATGAGAAAAGGTAACTACACTTAAACTTCAAGCTCCCGTGCTCATTACAATTAAAATAAATATTCATTTCATAGTGACGAAAGAAACCTTTTTTATTTGGATGACAAACTCTTCGACAGGTACTAAACTGGCCAGAAATACTGAAAATAGTGCTTGTACATTCGCTATTTTTTTTTAACTAACTATGCACGTGATGTTCTTAGGGTGCGTTAGACTGGAGATTTTAGAATTTCAGTTTTGATTAAAATAATGAATATCTCGAAAATTATGCATAATTGGACTGCAGGTCATGCACATTATATGTTCCAAATAGGCTTTAGAATCGGTAGTTAAAGTTGGTCGGGTTCCTCGGGCCCACCGTGTATATGTGGTCATATGTATATGTGGTCTGTCAAAAAAGTACCTATTACTGGAAAATAAACCTTGAAAATAAAATTCAAATTTCAATTACATTGGTGACAGACGTCCTTTCAGGACGCCTACACAGATCAGGGGATAAGGTTTAAATTTATCAACATTATTTATTTCTCATTTCTAATACCTACCCTCCATACTTAACTTTAGTGGGTATACCTGCTTAGCCAATTTTGCTATTTGGTATTGTCGCTTATTGGAAAGGATGTCGATTAATTTAACCATACCGATAACTCTTTTCACAAAATAATTATTGCCGAGTGATTTAAAAATGCCACGAAGAAAAAAAACCTGTGACGAAATGGAGCTGTGGAAAAATATTATCCTGAATTACATGCCAAATTATACAATCATGTCACAGGGTGGATACGGCATACAAAAACTAAATCTGACATTTGTCTGTGCCTATGTGTGCGTACGGGTATGTTTGTATACGCGCAACTCGCACAATCACGCAACAGGGCTGCCTCAGATATGGCAGATTAACTAGTTGGTACTTAAGTAACAAATGAATATATACTTTAACCTGTACAATACACATTTACTAATTTCTAAGTTAGTATATAAATAACAGACTCACTTTCACCACAGAATAAGTAATTATAGCACATCTCCAACTCTAACGGAACAGAACAACGCAACCCAAGGAAACTATTGTTTTTCTCACGTCCAAGAAATATCACTTTTTTAACACCATTTTATCATTGTTACACGTGTCATCTACATAATAGTTACATATTGTGATAAACATTTTCATGTTAGTTTTAACATCTGCTTCGATAATATTGATGATGATTTTAACCAGCTTCGAGTTCCCTCGCACTTCCTCCAACTTCATCATCAGGCCTATCTTGTGGTATTTGACCCAACTGCTAATCCTAAAAAGCCAACATAGCATATCATTATCTGAAACCAACTCCGAGTTCCCTCGAACTTCCTTCAAGTTCATCACCAGACCCATCTTGTGGTATTTGACCCAAATGCTAATCCTCAAAAGCCAACACAACATATCATTATCCTTAACCAACTCCAAGTTCCCTCGCACTTACTCCAAATTCATCATCAGGCCTATTTTGTGATATTTGACACATGCTCACCAAGAGGATCCTAAAAAGCCAACAGAACATATCATTATCTCAAACCAACTCCGAGTTCCCTCGCACTTACTCGAAGTTCATCATCAGGCCTATCTTGTGGTATTTGACCTAACTGCTAATCCTAAAAAGCCAACATAGCATATTATTATCTGAAGCCAAGCCAAGCTCAAGCCAATTCATCATCAAGTCCATCTTGTGGTACTGGACCTAACTGCTCACCAAGAGGATACTAAAATGCCAATACAACGTACAACTATCTCAAGACCTCCGAGTTCCCTCGCATTTTCTCCAAGTTCATCATCAGGCCTATCTTGTGGTATTTGACCTAACTGCTCATCCTATAAAGTCATCGTAGGATATCATTGTCTCAAACCTACTCCGAGTTCCCTCGAACTTCGTCCAATTTCATCATCAGGCCTATCTTATGACACGGAACCCAACTGCATACCAAGATAATACTAAAAAGCCAACATAACATAAATTTATCGATGTCAAATCAACTCCGAGTGCCCTCTTTGGTATATGACATTTAATATTTATAATTTATATAGTATTAAGTAGTGTGACTACTGGAGAAAAATAAAAAGTACAAATCAAAATATTTAGTTAATAAATAATTTGATTTGTGTTTTCACAATAATATATGTTAAATATTATTCTAACAATAAGTTTAGTGTCTCCCTGGCACAATTATTTGGAGTTTTCAAGAGATTTTTATCTATTTCTATATTGCATAAACAACCGCTTTTGATGACAAGGTCACATACCTAAAGACACCACATACCATAAGGTGAAAGTGCAAATAAAACATCATCATTTTACGTGTCCTCTATAGATACTTACCGTAAAATTTAATTTTTTTCATCGTTCTGTCGGTGGTATAAAAATATACATGTACATGCCACATTTAAGCTTTCTAGTTGATACTAAAGGTGCAGACCAAAAGAGCATTCGCTGTTCTATCCCCCACTCTACGAAATCAACGAATCTCGTTTCGTGTAACGATCGAATTTCGTAGAGTTGGGGGTTAGAACAGCGAATGCTCTTTTGGCCTGCATGCACCTTAACGATCGCCGAGCTTAGCCACGGACGGACAAATAGACACACATACTGGAATATAAGGGACTGTGGGTTGAACTCCCAAATCTTTTTCTTATAATGAACAGACGGTCACCTTCATCATCATCATCACAGAGTTATTCACTTGTCGTTGGAGTATCTCCCAGCCCTCTCTTTCCCGTGCAAGATATGCATAACGTTTTCTTGTCGAGTTTTTTTGCCATGACAGTAAAGGAAAATACATTTCTTTTTCTTTATAATTGTTGAAATGGAAATACAATTTACTCTACTGTAGACTTACTAATTGAGCATAATTTAATCTAACAAGGTCGCAATTCTAACCTAACCTAACCGAAGCCACTTTGCCATAGCAGTGAATTACTGCTGACTTGCTGAGGTCGCAGTTGTATCCTAACCTAAACCACTTTGTCATAACAGTCAATTGCTGATAAGGTCGCAATTGTAACCTAACCTAACGTACTTACATTGATATAGTAGTGACTTACTAATAAGGTGGCAGTTCTAACCTAAGGCATTGGTCTCACCGCGAGCTATCGGTTAAAAAACACGAACAAAAGATACGCACTCCCGTGTAAATAAAAGATACACTCTCTTTTTAACCGACTTCAAAAAGGAGGAGGTTTACAATTCGTCGAAATCTTTTTTTTTTTTAATGTACAGTCGGGGAATTTAAATTCCTACCCACCTAAGGATCAATATCGTATAGCAAACAGTCATCATAAGAGCTATCTACTAAGCACAACGTTACTTTGACATATCAGACGCATTCGTTTGTGTTACTAGGCAACTGATATGAATAAAAACGTTGACATGGGGAACTGTAAACCGTCAAGGCACTGCTAAAAATGGATGACAGTAATCGAAAATCTAACAAAATATATTTCTATCGCTTTCAGTCTTGCTATATTTGAATGAATCGGGAACTCGGAATCAAAGTTTAAATTTTTGATTGTCGACGAATCCAGACACTGGTCTACTACCGCGAACTACGAAATTCGTAAATATCGATCATTTTTCTCTGTCACTCTAACGAAGGCGTCATTAGAGAGTGAGAGACAAATTCTCGAAATTTGCGGATTTCAAAGTTCGCGGTAGGGCCGCTGGTGCCGGCTGGCATATAGGCTGAAAGCAAAATGTTTCTGTCGATAAACTAACATAATTGACTAAAGTGATAATTCAATAAAAGCATAACGGACGTTCTTTATTCATAGCATATATTATTCATAACAAGAACACTATTTTATCTCATTCAATCTTATTTAATCAATCACTTGACCAGGGTGTTTATTAAAAAAAATAAGTTTTCAACGCAACAAATTAACACAATAGTCATAAAAAAATCAATTAAAAACACGTGTATCCACCAAGATCGCGAATGACCACGCCACAAATGTAATCTTCCGGTTTGAGACCTGGAAAATGCTGTAGATGTCTAGTCAAGATTTCATTACTGACGGGCGAAGTGATGTCGCGCTGCTTTATGAGCCTCGGTCAATGCAATTTTTTTCGCAGGCCGCCTGTGATGAAAATCCATTGCATGTAGGCAATTCCTTATTGTTCTAGGGTGAACGTCAAACATTTCTGCAAACCGTCCTGTTGTCGTAGCCATCCAAATTATATTGACGTCGCATTAATCGGCGTTGGTCTTCGGCTAATGCTAGCGGGCGATGGTTATTTTGCCTTTGATCAATAAGGTTTCCTTCAGCATTGTATCGCCGTACCCAACGGCGAGCAGTGTTCCTAATCACATTTAACCAACGTGTTACGTGTTATTTCATGAATTCCTACTCCTTCCTGGTGTAACTCTAACATTTGCGCTCACAATAATTTCGCTTTAGAAAATTATTTCACAATTTTCTCGACTGACACTGACAGCATCTGCTATGTGTTTAAGTAATTATTTATTAGAAAAGTAAATAACTTCGTAAAGAGGTTCTATGTGACGTGCCGTGACACTGACAAATAATGGGTATTGACACATCAATACTAAAATTAAAATTTCGACCTTAATGCATCGTGAATGCCTAACAACATTTCTACGAAATGGGTAGGAAATTAAATTCCCTGACTGTATGTTCCCCGATTACTCAAAGACGCGTGGACCGATTTGAAAAATTCTTTTTTCGTTTGAATGGGTATACCTTCTAGTTGGTCGCATTGTCACCGAATCCAGATCTGATGATGGGATCCTGGAGAAATCGAGGGAACTCTTCAAATGTTGTAGGCACACATGACATTTTTCATTTATTTTCGAAGACTATTCAAATATTTGCGTCTAGTCATGAACTTTTACGTTGGTGATCTGATGATGGAAGGTACAACTCCTTAGCAATTAGGAGTTGGGGGATAATTCTTTAAGTATAACATATTTCGTGTATTTTGGAAGCTATTTGAGTATTTTCCTTTAGGTGGTCATCCTTTCATGTTGGTGAGCTGATGATGAAAGGTACAACTCCTTAGAGATTAGGAGTTGGGAGACAATTCCTTAAATATAACATATTTCATGTATTTTGGAAGCTATTCGAGTATTTGCGTTTAGGTGGTCATCCTTCCATGTCGGTGAGCTGATGATGAAAGGTACAACTCTTTAGAAATTAGGAGTTGGGGGATAATTCTTTAAATATAACACAGTTCATGTATTTTGGAAGCTATTTGAGTATTTGCATTTAGGTGGTCATAGTCTCATGTTGGTGAGCTGATGACGAAAGGTATAACTCCTTAACTATTAGGAGTTGGAGGATAATTCTTTGAATATATCTATTTAAGTGTTTGCTTAGTAGTTATGACATGTTGGTTAGCGGTAAGTGATTCTTTAAATAATATAGGCATGCTAAGGCTGTTACCTATAATCTTTGAAATTATTCATACTTGCTGATGATACAATGTATATCTCCTTGATAATGGGATAATTCTTTGAATATAACAACTGTCATACATTTTCGAGATCTATTTAAGTGTTTGCTTAGTAGTTATGACATGTTGGTTAGCGGTAAGTGATTCTTTAAATAATATAGGCATGCTAAGGCTGTTACCTATAATCTTTGAAATTATTCATACTTGCTGATGATACAATGTATATCTCCTTCATAATGAGATAATTCTTTGAATATTTAAGGTATCCAGTTCAGGTTTTCTGGCCTATTACAGTGCAGTACATTCTAATTATAAGTATTTAGAGCATACTAAATAACGATTTTACACTACTAAAAAGCAAAAAATTGGCTTGGCACCGACTTCTAAGAAATCTGTAGGGTACCTAGCCATAATATTTTATTTCAATTAATAAGGTAAAAGGTTTAAAGGTTTGTGTAGGAAATCCTAAGAAGTAGGAACTAAAATTATTTTTGACTTTTTAGTTTGGGCGAATTTTTGAAGGCGGTTTTATTTTTATTTTAAAATATTTTATATTTACACGGGAGTGCGTATCTTTTGTTCGTGTTTGTAGCCGATAGTTCATAGCTTAGTAGCTCGCGGTGAGACCGATGCCTTACCTAACCCACTTTGTCCTACCCAGTTCTAACCTAACCTAACGTACTTTGATACAGTAGTGACTTACTAATGAGATGGCAGTTCTAACCTAACCTAACGTACTTTGATATAGTAGTGACTTACTAATGAGATGGCAGTTCTAACCTAACCTAACCCACTTTGTCCTACCCAGTTCTAACGTAACCTAACGTACTTTGATATAGCAGTGACTTAATAATGAGATGGCAGTTCTAACCTAACCCACTTTGTCGTAGCAGTGAGTTCCTAATGAGATCGCAATTGTTCTAGTCTAACCTTACCCAGTTTGCCACAGCAATAATGAACGGTAGTCAAGATCGTTGTTCTAACCTAACCAACCAATCACCTCATCTTTTTCTTAACATTGTCTTATTACATATCGTTATAATAAGTATATGTACCAAACCCAATCTACCATAATAGATAATGCATTTCTGCCTAACGTAAAATATATGTATGTGAAGTACGTTTCGGAGAGTTGTATACACGGTGTTACGTCAGCATTCCGAAAGATTTTAATGCTGGATTCCTGACCATATTTAGAGTCTTTAATGTTATATAAAATTTCCTGGATTCGGCTTGGTTTCAGAGATAATCAACCTTTTTTCGAAATAAGTTTTTCGACGTAACTCGTCATTTAACTTCTTTTGAATTACAATGCTACCACAATGTGTTCTAATATTACCACACCTTTTGCCTGACAATCAAAAAATACGAATAGACTTGACGAAATAACCTGTACCTAAAAAAACAATTGAAATAAATAATTTAAACAAATTGTTGTTATGATAAAAAGTACTGGAAATGTTAAAAAGTATTCAAATCGGCCTAAAAAAAAGAAAAAAAAAATATTTTGTGTTTATTTTGATGTCTAGAATGCATAGTTAAAACCTTTGGCAGTGCTCGCGTAACACCGTGTATAATTATGTACCTATGCCAAAAATATGGACATCCAATTTCTGCGAAATAACACATGACCTAAATAATAATATGCCAAAATAGTTTCTGGCAAAGTAATATTCTAAATATTGTTTACAAAAATTGATTATGCCAAGTCTCTTATAACATAAGCGTTTCGAAAAAAAAATGCCATGTAGAGGGAGCCCTAAACAGACAGAGAGACAGACAGACATACAAACAATGATTTTGAAACTTTACAAAATAAACACACCGTCAGGTGGGCATCAAGTCATGTGGTAATTCTTTATGTATGTCATAAGAAAAGTTATAGTAACTGTACATTGCAAGCACTGCACATCCCCCCGACAGCATTAAATATAATTGCTGTACCCACGATCACGCTGACTTAATACACTTATTTTAATTACTTTATTCGTTAACGTTTATACGTCCGTAGCTGATACTCTTCATGCGTTAGTTTACAGTAAATTATATCATAACCATAGATCAGTGATTTTATTTATCACATCCACCATCAAGAATGGGGCAAGTGTTGGGCTCGTACGGTAACTTAAACTCAGATCACATCATCAGTCTATAATTAGTCCACTGCTGGACAAAGGCCTCTCGTATTAGGTACCTAAGCATACGGACGCATTAGGAAGTAAATACCCATAATCGCTACGCAGGGCAAGCTGTTGCCCATCATCCAATATTCAATAAATAATGGTCAGTGACACTTCGAATCCCTTATTTGACTATTAGGGCACCCAAGGGAAGAGTTGGGGTGGTAACAAATGTATTTCTATTGCCGTCACCACACGGCCACTCAACTTATACTCATTACATACCATTTTACAAGAATCAGTTGTGAAATTCAGACGGATGCAAAATAATATTTTCTGAATCAGAGTTCGCTTATTATAATAAGAATTGTTTCCCAGCGGAAATACTCTAGATCTTTAAGTTCAATGGGTTCAAACAAGTTTTAATTTCTTAACACGCCATGTGGCCAGCACAAAAAATATTTTAACTACCTACCTATTTGCAGAAAGTACATTTTAAAATAAATATACAAAACCTTGCCTATCAATAATTATGTTTACACATAGGTAAGTAGGTGACTATCAAATTTGCTCAGTGTATTTTACAGGGATCTGTTACGAATTGAAACGGTCACATGTACAAAAATCATGCATTCAAACAAAGAAAAACAGGTGGGCAGGCAAATCGACAGGCAAACTATAACTTTCAGCCAGGCTATGAACAGGCACAGAGACGAACAGACAAACAGATCTTCTGATTTCATTAACGTGGAGGTTTATTTAGTTTTTAGGTCATGAAGACTTCAAATTTGAGAATTTAGGTATTCAGTTTAAATCAACGTTTTCTTCCGTATGGACCAACAGACACACAAACTTACTAGGAAGTGATACGTTGTTTCCTGTAGTTGATTTTTATACGTATATAATAATTATGTATGTATTATGAATTAAAAAACGCACCAAGTGCGAGTCGGACTCCGTACCACTATCAATTTATCATAAAAAATACAGTTAAAACAACCTATCTCAAAAACTATAAGAGATACATCTTGTCTCTTTTTCGTTTATTAAATACGAGTATATGTATTTTACCATCTCTTTTACGCATTATGAATTATGAAGATAAGTGTTTGTCAACTATCAATAAATTGTAGGAAGAAAAGTGTCAACTATCAATAAATTGTAGAAGTATGGTGTGAAGTATTTATTTCGCTCATTTTGTTAGAGTATAACGTATCTTTACTTATATATCATTGGCGGTTCATACAACACAATCCTCACCAAATATCATTACTTCCGAGTATTCCATTTATTGTTTCCGAGTAAATTGGATGTGACAGACAGACACGGACAGAGACGGACATGACTTGACGAATATAAGGTTTTCGTTTTTTGCAATTTTGGCAACGGAACCCCAAAAACAGTTTGCTAAATTAGGAGACGGTTATGAATAAAGGGGTTATAATCTTCCAAATCACTACATAATATAAAACAAAGTCGCATTCTCTTGTCCCTATATCCCTATTGTATGCTTCAATCTTTACACCTACGCAACGGATTTCTATAGATATAGATAGAGTGATTTAAGAAGAGAAGGTTTTAGGTAGACTATAAAACTTAAAATTATTTGAATAAAATAGTCTGCAAGTATAAAACCTGATAGATTATCATTATAGGTCCATAAGAGATTGCCTAATCTAAAATCTAAATGCCATGTTCATACCTACGTAACGTACAGATTAATAAAATTAGGACTCCAACTATTCAATATGTATTTAAGTATTTGTATGTATCTATTCTATATATTACATATTTTGTAGTTTAGTTCTCACACAAGCCTTGATTGAGTTTATTGTGGGACTAGGTTGATATGTGTAAGATGGTCACATGCTAAATATATTTATTTGTTCATATACTAATCGTCCAATAATAAAGAAATATTTTTTTTAAAATTATGTTGTTATTATTCGAAACACGACAAAACATAGCTATATAAATATTTAATTATTTTTAGTGTTTCTTGTTATATCGGCAATATTTTAGGTAGGTAGAATCAGCAGCAGATATTGCTTAACGAGTAGGGTGTTCACAATGATCTTAACACACTCTAATAGTCGTGCATAGTTTATTTTGAAAACTCTGCCCGCTTAGCAATATCTGCTGCTGATTGTACATCATCTGAGAAAATTTCAACTAATTATCTATTAGATACATATTGGTGATAGACAGACAGATGGACAGACAGTGAAGTATGAAGATGCCCAGGATCGCGCAAAGAGGAGGAAAGGTAGGTACGGACCCTGGCAAAAGCCGGGATAACGATAGGTAGAAACAGAAGAATAGCCTTCATAATAATATTACAGAAACGTGATTAAACTTAATGTTTGTACAAGTTATTTTCCAGTCATCCTTGTCGCACACGCATATTGGCGCGACTGGTGCGAGCAAGAGGGAAAGAATAGTAGTAGTAGTAGTAGTTGCATTTCGATGCAAGTGCAAAAAAAAAAAATTTTTCCACGAGGATGAAAGTCAATCACCCGAGTTAAAAAGAAGTTTTTACACGTGTATCGCACGACTTTTCTCATAACAAGTGCCTTAAAAAGAGAAATTAACGTACGAGAAGCGTGCGCAAAGTTTACTTCTCCGCACTAGTTAGGAAAAGTAAGTTACGCAGTCAATAAAGCTAGCTCATATCACAATAATATAGGAGGCGGGGACTTGACGCTAGGTAGGTCGACTTGTGGAGGAATGCCCCATGATATTAGTATAATAAATATATTGCTTGATAACAGCCTAAACAAGCCATAATATTACCGCAAGTTTTTATTTCATCGTTTGTTTTCAAATTGTTCCAGTAATATGGTTTCTAAACCAGAGCTACTTTACTTTTTATTTTAATTGCGAGAAATTAAAATATACTAATTATTCATAGGTACACAATAACACGATAATTTTAACTGTGACTCTGCTCGGTCTGAGACGCTCATTTTGAGAGGTTGCCGACAGTATGCAGCGCGCAGCGCCGTCTCACATGGTGATTGGTTGATTTGAAAAGGTAATGTCTTTGAGTGGACAGTTTGAATGAAATTATTTGAAAATATTACATACGTAGCTAAAACTTTAGTATTGCTTTGTAAGTCTAATGACAGTAAAGACTGTTGGAATATGTCAAGTGAAAAGTATACGGGTATTGTTATCTATTACATATTATAGATTGACAAGTTACACACCTATAACATACTGAATACTTTCGCTGTCCTGCAATATATGTGTACCTAGACATAGTTATTTAAGCTACAGTTAGTCTCTAATACGACGACATTAGGTTCATATGATATGAATTCCATAATGAATTATACAACTCTAAAAGTAGTAAACACTCACTGAGCATTAGTTGCACAAATAATTGGGGTTTGATTGGTGGAATCTGATGTTTCAGGCTCGTGAGTTTGGTCGGTCTTAATATCCCGCCAAGCTGCTATCCTCCTGAAATAGTCACATTGGTGAATTTAATTTATTATACCTCCCTATCTGTTTCTTTTTATTGAAATTAATAATAACTGACAAAGTTCGTGTCGCAATTGGCAATAGAATAAAGGTAATAATATGTATATCTACTACAGAATCATTTGAATTCGACAAAGATTAGCTGGCAAATGTAAAATGTGAGAGTGTCATAAATATAGAAGAAAAAATGTTCTAACTACTTTAAAAGCGGCTCGGGTATTCCGTTAGGTTAGTTGTACTTATTAAATAGGTGTTTTAACTATTACGCTTCAAATTTTAAATTTTCGCTACGGCGAGATACTTACTATGTGGTGCCATGGTGAAGGAGTAACCCCGCTTCTACTCGACGCTTTTTCTTTTCCCCCCAGAACAACGGTGTTTTCGGTACTCATTTTTATTCGTTCTGCCCATCGTTGTGGGCATGTTTATGATATCGATTTTATCGAAACGAACACTTTTGCCTTGACTTGTGGGACAAAATTGCAAAATGTTGACTCATAGATGACATTGACTTTGCTGTGACAAATGAACAAAATATTTTATGACCACTTACCAAAAAGTATTTTACGCGTCCATTTAAATTAAAGTCGTCAGCCTCGGTAGCCGAGTTAGTTGTGACCCTATCTATGAAGCTGGAGGTTCCGGGTTCGAATCCCAGTGAAAGCATTATTTTGTGTATTTTTTTTATCACAAATATTTGTTCCTTGATCGTGGCTATCTATGTGTTTAAGTATCTGTATGTAGTTACATGATATGTATCATCGCTTATTTCTTATTACCCACAACACAAGCCTTAATTTAAGCTTAAAATGTCCCGATATATTTATTTGTTTATTATTATTATTAATTTATAGCCACTTATTTTATTTATTACCTCTCAGATATTAATTAGTACCTATCATATTAATGTGCTCCTTTCTTCCAAACTGTTGTACAAGTTACGCTAAATGAGAATTAAAGTGAGCATCATAGTTAGATACAAAAGTAGCTACCTAACTACCTACTGGCTGTAATTCATAAAAAATACTGACCGATATATTGTATTTTGAGATCCGACCTGGCGAATCGAGGGATAAAATTTTACCGGATATTTTATTTGATAAAATAAAAACAATAACAACATACCTATTTTATGAATTACGCTTACTTTTAATAATCCATCTATTGACCGAATATATTACTAATTAGTGAGGTCATTTAACTAGCAGTTTTAAAGTGACATCTGTGATGGATATGGTTAAGCTTACCTTGTCATCTGCCTCCATGTCAGTTTTCATGGATAGTATTATTCACGCACATATACAAAGGCAAAGAGTGAAATTGTATCAATTTTCAAATTGATAATTCAGAAATACTATACCACTTTTTGGACTTTTTTTTACATACGCGCCATCTACGGGATACGTACAACTTACTATCAAGGTTCAAAATTACAAAAAGTCTACTAATTAACAGAGTTAATGTCGACAAATTTGTATGAAAATCTCACAGGGACATCCACCTTAATACCGAATTTATGGGCGCGTTATAGGGGTAATCTTACACAACCCCGTATTGCGCCGACCTAGTTTAGCCAATACCGTTATCTGAAATCAGTGCATTAATGTTTGATAATAAATTGCTGTAAACGCACGCCTGCGCCGCTGGCCACTGTTTGTTCAATATTGTTCCAATTTTAAGAGAGCTTACAATTTGAGAAACATTTACATACAACATTTAGCCTTTATTTATTTAGCCTTTTTTATTCTTGTTCGGTTCTCCTCCTTGTACCTATGAAGAACATTCTCGATAACGGTTCGTCTTTAATCGTGTGGGGTGGGCAAAGGTCTTCGAGTAGTTCGAGTGACATACTGAGGCCCTAGTTAGAGTCGAAGTGTATCCGCAAGATCTCCTACAATATACTCTTGTATCAACATACTCCTACTCCAAGACCTATGTAGCTACCTGTCTGTGGTGTCTGTTCACAACAATTTTGCGTTACTAGTTTCACTATATGGGTTAGCACATGACTGGTGCGGCAGTATGTCGCCGTGAGCTAGAATTCCCGTCTTTACTAACTATGTTTATAAAAGAGGGACGGATAGGTCGCCGCGAGATACTCTCGCTTTCATCATGTGCTACCCTACCCGACTGTTGATTCGTACTGAATATACTTACTTAATCAGAAGTTTTCATGTGATCTGCTGATCTGTTCTGATCCAGTCTGCTCAGTACAGGCTGAGACAGATCGGAAGCGTGTGCAGCATGTGTACGTTCGTGTTGTAGCGTAGGAAATCTCATAGTAAATGATACACCGCTTGCACGTCATTCGCACGTTCACGCCACGCAAGCGGTGAGCTACTATGACTTTTCTATGCTACAACGTGTACGCCACGCATCGCACACGTGCACTTGCACATGCGGAGCCTTAAAGTTGATCTAAGTTTATGTATAAGCATAATGTATTTCATGTACATACCTAATAAGCTATCGTGTAATGAGCGATGGCATTGTTGACCTTATGTTTCACCAACCTGATAATTGTCATCTGACCTGACTGATACATGATACATTCCTTGGTCTACAAAATAACAATGGTAACTAGACTGACTAGTGGCTACTTGTCGGCTCAAACATCTACTTAGAGTTGTCACTGTCAGTTACAAGTTGTTGAATGAGAACTCTGTATTAGTAATCGACATTCGAAGGATTTCTATGAAGTACGGTTTCTTATACGATTTCTTAATAAGACTGAGGCAAATCTATTCCAATTTTGTCAACATGTTAAGAATAATTGAAATGAATGTGACAATTTTGTGCCACTTAATGCTTGTACAATTATTATCTACATAAATTTAAGAGACTTTTGCAGAAATAAATCTCTACATCGTTTATGTTATTATTACACTCGTGAATTTACGATTGTTACTAACGAATAATTTATTTGCAAAGTAACAGTATATTCTTAAGGTGCGATTAAACCGAAAGAGCATTCGCTGTTCTAGCGCCCGTTCTACGAAATCAACCAATCACGTTTTGTGTACCGATCGAATTTCGTAGAGTTTGAACGCACCTTTACGACAAACGAGACCCTATAGCGTAAACTTACGTTAAATAATGTTCTAACGTTTCGGCCATAACGTTACACTCGTGGTCGCAGGCAATTCTGACGTAATGTCCAAAGCGCCCAAGTCCCTTTTGGCGTTAAAATAATATATGGTAAGCATGAGTAAAAGTTTAAATCAATATAAAGTAAACTGTTACTTTGATGCCACAAGAGCTTGTTTTAAAAATGTTCTTCAGGATACTGATCCTGAAGAACATTTTTAAAACAAGCTCTTGTGGCATCGTAATCATTTTGAACTTAGACTTGCGTAATTTTACGCTAAGTACCTGCTTGTGTCATATTGCAAACGACTCGTAAAGTCAACGCAGTCTTGTAGTACAGTCCTCATCAGATATATCGAAGCGACCACGGTGCTCACAAATATCTGAGCAGCCCTCTATTGTCATGGCGAAAGTGCATGCTCAGATGTTTTTGAGCGCCGAGGCAGATCAGATATATCTGATGGCGACTGTACAGGCAAGTGCAAAATATGTATAAAAATAATTCTAATATAAATATGTTACCACGATCTCACTGGAAAATAAAAATATGCTTGTTCCCTGCGACCATATATAACATGGACGTCTAACGCCAGCTCAAAAATGCCCCCACAATCCAATTGTTCAATTGTGCCAAGATGGGCAGGACGTAGCGCTTTTCATAACACCGCGCATATTTCGGCGCAACATCTTTGACAAATGTTTATATTATAGAAAATGGCCAATCAAAACTTTGATGGACCAATCACAACTATTTTTAAATGGCGGTTTAAGTTTTTATTGGTTGAAATGGAAATTCTATATCGTGATGCATTGAACAGTGGGTGACATTTGTCAACTAAAATTTAGGACCGTTTTTAAAAGACAATTTAGTATGGCGTGCGGCTTCCATGTTTTATTTGTTCGTAGCTTGTTCCCCTTATTTTGCCTTAGACTGTAAATTACACGAATAATTCAAAATCGTACTCCAAATGCGTGTTAAGAATTATTCAAAAGCGCTTCAAATCTCAAATTCATCTTGATACCCTTCGTGGCTCTCGTTAAACATTCATCCGTTAGGCCGAAGGTCGAGCCCAAATGAGGTGCTCGTCAACTGGCCAGATTTAGACGAACCCATTACTAACTGTATGAGGAAGTGACGATGACGATATTAGTTTGTTGAACTATGAAAGTTTGAGCGACGGCCGTAACCCTCTTAAAGATAACGACTGAAAAGCTAAACGTTACGAACACTTCATAGATTAAAGTTACCTAAACATGTTAACTATAACGTCTATAATTAATGCGATAACGTGTAAAAGGAATAACAGTATTGACTTTACTAAAAATACCTCGTTATTTTTAACGTTACCGCGAATAGGCTCTGTTGAATATTTCACAGAGACGAAACGGAGTTTGGAGTTTTCGACCCATTTCATTCACCAGGTTAGATTCCTAAAATAATGGCGCGTTGCCGCCCCTGGAACTGAATGGTTCTATTATAGAACTTCATCTATTATGCAATTGGCAGACTCAAATTGGCTAGCCTAGCGGTAAATGAAAATCATTATCTGTAGTGCTACGGAAACTTAATTCTTGGGTCTAGTTTCCATTGTAAAATATTTAAAACATTTATTAATGTCGTGTTAATTTTAATGCATAGTATAATTTCGTGACCTTATTATGACCTTTATCATAAACATAAACAACGAAAATAACGTAACTTGTCGAATATTCAATAAAAGAAAGTAAACATGAAGTTAAAGACATATATCAGCCGCGTGGGCGCGACAAGTTATTGACCAACACTATCTATGTTAATCGCATATTTTTATGTCGAAACTCGCAAATCGAGTCTTACACGATTCGTATATTATGCGTGAAACGTACTGTTACAATTGGAATATTCCGAATCGATCGTGCACTGCTTTTTATTAACACTGCCTTTTAGATACCATATTTTTTTCTTGTTACGAGTTCGTCCTACGTATATGTGAGTGGTCCACCTACTTCGAATCGAACTTGTATTGTAATTGGTACAGTGAACTTTCTTCTGGAATATTTAGTTTGCTATCCTCGCTTCCCATACGCGTCACTCTGCAATTATTCATGTTAAAGTTAGTCCACGAAGTAGTTGCCCTCGGATGCTGTCAACTCTAACTCGCATTGCGGCCACTGCAAACTTTCGACCTCTCTTGTATATTAATTACGGTTGTTGTTCATTGTAGTTGATTCAAATTGAAATATAAACCACGTGAAATATTTCAGCTTTTTGATGTTTTCGTGCATTATGTTATGTATGAGGGCTGAGTTAACTACGAACTAGGGTAGACTGTAATAATGCTAATGTATAAATTTGATGCTTTGATAGTTCCTGCCGCTTCATCATGTTTATTATGCCATTGAATTGAGACTAATCTCCGATGGACGTATTCGCCATCAAAGGAAATTGCTAAAACATTTTGTGATTGCAAATTTTGAGGTAATTCCGAAATTGAATAGTTGTTTTGAAGATACCGTCGATGCAAAAGGCAAAAAAATGCCGCAAAAACGCCGAGAACGTTCTATGACGCAGGCCATTTTAGTCTGAAGATCAAAGATTAGAGTGCAATGGTCTCAAGGCCCTAATACGGATGCTGCCTAGTTTGGAATCTAATAATGCCGTTAGCTTTCATAATGATAATAACAACTGTAGATTTTTGGTGTGTCGAAGAACATTTATTTTGATAGTCGAGGTTGATAGTTTTTCGAGGCGATTCTCTTAGGTTTTCAACAAAAACGTCTGTAAAAGTAGGCATCTCAGTAGGTTACAGATCGCCATCTACTAGTTTCAATGGGTTAGTTATTTCTGATAAAGTTCGTAATCAACCGTTTCAGAGACCAGAGTTTTCTTGGCCACCTACTTAATTTCGCTTGATACTTGGCACCTTCTTTTGTAAGAGGATGTGTTCTGATTGCGCTTACGAATTACTTATATCTAGCATGGGTATTCAATCCATTTGACAACTCAGGCCTAGGCTAGACGTAATCAAATCAGCCGTCTGTAGTAAGGTCGAGGCCCAGTTTCTATTCTAGTATTGCCAACATCATTGGAGCATTGGATTTATATAGATGTAACTTGGCATATTTCGAACAATGGGGTATGAATGGAAGAAGGAAATCGGGGCGAACGGTCATAACGCGGATATTCCACGGCTAGTGAACAGGCCTCATTTACATATGAAAGGGGGTATTAATAATCACTATTACACTCTTTTTGAATAATTAAGCTATTGAAAGATGTTTCATTGGCAGTCGTGAGATTTGGAATGACTTCAAAGATTTATCGGTATTTCAATTATTAAATTTCTACCGAAATAGGAATCTAAACATGATGATTTGATTATTCTTTCGTCCTCTGGTGGCCTGATTCAGAATTTATTCGTTATGTTTGACACCTGTGTTATATCAATATCACACTAAAAAAAATGTTTGAATGATACGCGAACTCTATACCTTCAATTTTTTTACAGCAACTTAACTTAATGCACCACTGCAAGGAACAGATTCAGAATCTGAATCTGATATCCAGTGATCACATTCCAATCTTCGCACTCGTATCATAACACATGACCCAGTCTTTCTCAGCGCGATTTAAAAAGTCACCAGAACAGTATGCCTTAATTTGACTCGAACTACATAGTACTACATATCACCCCGATAGCCTTAACAATTTAGCTTAATCTCAGTGACTTAAACAAATCCTTTCAAGAATTCGATTCTCCCGCGCTAGTAGTGTTTGAAATGAAACCCTAGGTCCAACGGCAACTGCAGCCAGATAGGATAATCCATTACAGTCTCGCCGGTAACATCGTTACGTTTCGGTTCTACATTTGCATACAGACGACCGATGAAAATGTATTCCCATTTATGCTTAAATTAAATGCAAATTTCGTTTCCTCGTGCCGATTTTCCTATAATACCTACCTCATATGCACTGCTTTCCATCTGCATTTGTGTTAATTTCCGAATCGAAAGAGGTAAAGCCCTCTTATTTTAATGTACCTTACTAACTCACATTGAGCATGTTTTTTCTGCTTTTGTTCCTGAAGAGTAATTGAAAACCAATTAATTCGATGTTAGGTAAGTAACGAGTTTTAGCACGTTCAGAATATAAAAAAGATACTCGTAAACATTACCTTCTCTTCTTCGTCAGCCAGGAAAAGTGAAATCAACTCATTTCACCACAAACACGTGAGCAATCGACTAATTCGCACTTTATTTTTACACAATTTTAGTGTAACACGGTTCTTGAATTAAGAGATACTTATAAAGCATAGTTCGGAAACCGGGGCGGCCCGTGACTCAGAAAACTACAAAAGATAGTCTTTCGAAATCTGGGACAATGCTCCGCGGAACCACAATGCAACGTCATCCTTGGCACTCCTTTTAGGGACGCCTTCGGAATATTTCGGGTAATATTTTACCATTTTTATGTTGCGAAACATAACGTACGATTAATTGAAAATAGCGAGAGGGTAATTAATTACGCACTAAAGATGCTAATAAATTAAATACGTAAGGTCCGTGTTTCATAAAATCTAGAGTTTTAAATCGTATAGTGATCTCATTATAGGCTTTGATTGTTCGTTCAGGTTACGCAAAACGTAAGTCGCGGCTGCCAACTTGATGACTGGTTGAACTGGTAGATTATGATAACTTTCGTAGGTTGTAAACTTGGAAGATAGGCAAGTCCAGCTGCTCTTCCATCTAATAAATTAGGCTTAGGTTATTATTATGAAATTTATTATTGTTAAATAATTATATCTAAATCGTCAACGTAGGAACTTTAATTGGCTATCGACAAAGCCTGCAGTCTGTTCTTAGGTATTTAAATAAATGGAAACAAACAATTAGTACATTTGCGGGTTGGTATAACATTTATTGGTTAACTATTAACTAACCAATTATAAAACCTAGTAGTAGTAGTGTGCTTTTTTCCAATAATTCGTACTGATATTTATAATATGATGAGAAGATTGTGCATTAACCACTACCTAATCGTAAATAATCCTCAGTGCGGTTTCAAGTTTGTTAAGCAGGCTTGTTAACGGCACATTATTTAATGAATTCCTCACTTTATGACGATCGCAAACACTTTCTGTACATACGAGTCGTTACATTACCTCTCTTTTTTATTGCATTTAGACGTCCCAAATTCTTATCATTCTTAGATTCCGTTATTTCTCTTACTTCTGTTATGTGCTGGCTGGTATGTGACATTTTAATACAATTGAGAGTCGTATTGTCTTCCTGCAAAGGTTGATTTGTATTTTGATAGCACTTGGGTAAATGGGGAGAAAAACTGAATTTATCGATAGCAGCAAGTTCAGCTACGTTCCACCTGAGCACAAGCACTAAAAGATAGAATCGTGGCCTCTATACAGCCAGAATTAACTGTAGGTAGAGAAATTTCTTACCAGCTACGGTGTTTACTTTAGTGCTCACTAATATGTTATCATTTTTAACTCCAAATAATTTAATAATCCCCAATCTGGGCTAGGTGAATCTCGATTTGTTTCCATCGAAGTGGCTTCATTACAATCATGACAATGGATATTGTTTCCTCTCACAATGACATCAACAGAATCAGTTATTAAGTCATTGTTTTGAATGTTTGACATTTGTCTCTGCAGTGTCGTCAACTTGTAAGTCGTATCAGACACAAACATTTTTCGCCATTATTCGCGGTCGGTGTTGTCTACTTGGTCTCTTATGCGCTTGTTGCAGGATCAATCCGCGGCAACCCTGGTCCGGTCAATCCACCACATTGATTGATTTTACGAGGTCTGACTCCGTTTACTCTGACCTGTACTATGGAGACGTTCCATGCATTTTGCCCCCAGATATGACCGAAGAACCAGAGCTCTATCCTGTATAAAGATAAAAACTAAATTATATTTCATAGGCAAAATTCAAATAGTAGATTACATGCCTAGGCCGTTTAAGTGGGAAATTTTCCTCGGCTTCGCCTCGGCCTACAATTACACGTCATCCGAGGCTTTCCCATTTAACGGCCGAGGTGTGTAGGTATATTATTTTTCTGCTCAACGGAGCCAGCAGGCGGCAACTTAGTTTAGCGCAGCGGCCGGCAAAGTGCTGTTTGTAGACCGGAGGGCAGAAAATATAATTACGCAAATATAAAGGGATGCTTATTTATTCTGTTAAGGGAAGTAATATAACTAGTTAGTAACTTACGAAAAACCGTGCCTACTGGAGCAATAAAAGCATCCATTTTACTATCTATAGAAACCCTTCTCCTGACGAGGGTGCCCGACTGCCTGCACTGACGAATTCAAAACATCCACTGGCATTTCATTTATCCACATCTCCTTTTCACATTTGAAAGGATTAAAATTCTAGCTAACTTTTTCCGAAGTCCAATACCATTTGATTTTTGTTTTTCTTTTGCATTTTGACAATTATTAGTATAAGGTAATCCATAAGGTTTGGAAAAGGCGTCTTTGTAATTTAACGACAAAACGATATAAAACTGTAATGTGCTGTGTTTAAAAAAAAAACTGTAACAAGATTCATTGGTAACGTTTCATACGTGTACTCTCTGTTTTTACACAATTTACAATTACTGGTATTACTACGTACCAATTATCGCAACCAGTGAGAGGTAATTATCCGGCATCATTTATTATTTGTTAATTAAAAATAATAAAAGTTCTCGTTTCATATATTTCAACTTTACCGTATGTAATGTTAAACATTTTGACCTTTCTACATTTATTTTATCCGCGATGTTAGATTAGAAAGTATCGAATCATCGTATAGTATGCGTCCCCTTTCGTCAGCACATTCGGTGCTTGGCGTCACTTGTCACAGTATAGGGACAAAGATGGTAAAGTATCTTCGATTTTCATGCATTTCGATATCAGAAAACGATTCATTATCGCTTCAAGACATGCTCAAAGTAAATGCTATCCCGAGTCTAGATTTACCAATGTAGTGCCTGGTTGCCTTCAGCTTATTGTAACAATCGTACTAGACTAGAATAATCTCGTTTGACCCGGGCGGGTAAGGGTCAAACTCTCGAAGAGCGATCAACGGCTCGTCCTTACTAATCCAGGTTAATCCACCTGTGCTTCTGTAGTATATTGATATATTCACTTGTTTTTGCGGCTCCATGCAAATAAAGTTTCATGATGGACTACTCTGTAAAAATTTACTCTGCTGTAAACTTCACTCGATGAGGTTCGTACACAGTACTGGGTCAACAGGTTCAACGCAGTCAAGATGTTCGCACGGGTCACCGAATACCTACCAATAACCTTATAGCTGCCAGTTTATAGGTCGAGGGTTTCGAACTTTACGACGGCTAGACTTCGCGATAAAGTTAACGTATATCACAATTTTCACGCTATGTATTCAGGGAGCGACATTATTGTTCACAAAATTAAACGTCAGAAACAAGACCGGATTGAAACGAGACGCGGATTTACGGAGCTTTATCATTTCCTTACACTCAAATAGCGTAACAGCAGGGTTTCAGTTACGTAAGACATTTCAAAACATATATAAATATTTATATTGATACTCATGTCGTCGTTGTAATCGAATCAACAAATTTCAAGGTTAGACTAAATTGCAAAGTGGGCCATCACTGGGACCGACGAATGGGGTAGCGCCGACACTAAGCTGAAACTTTAAATAGCAACTTAGTAGGTGCTTTAAAGTACCTAAGTAAACACTGTTGCAATTTCAAACTTAGCTCATTTCTATAAATTGTCTTTTAGACTGAAAATTCTCGTTTAAGTTCGTTGAGTTTTATACACAAGACTATGTAAACTTATGCATTTCTAAAGTATAAACTTTTCGTGCGGCAAACAGTGCTTTCGTTTGAGTTGGTGCAACCAAAGTACCAGGCTAGCATAGGTACGGGCAGGTGCGGAGATTTAGCCGCGAGCGTTGCGCTAGTAGGTCAACAGGTTCGCTCGAGCACCAGCGCAGAGACGCGAAGTCTCTCAACCACTTACTTAGAGCTTTCATATACTCCATGCAGCCGACGACACGAAAGATTGGACGCAAGATTGATGTGTCAGGAATCAGGGAAATCCCTTCTCCCCGGGAACATCACTGAGCTATTTTTGGCACGGAACAAGTAAAGATTTTCCGCTTGTAACAATTGTTTGTTGCTCAGTAACAAATGAAACGAATGAAAGGTTATTTCAGGATTTTGCTGCCTGCGGCACGGGCCGAAAAAAAGAGAGTAGACAAATATTTGGACGTTTCGGAAGTATTCAATATACATTCATTTCTAGGAAACCGTTTTCATGTTTAATATTTTAATTAAATCCCATTATTTCATCGAAATTCCCAAAAATAAAAGAGCCCTGAGATATTTTTTTGTAAACAAATTCAGTATCTCCAACAATGTACAAATTGCCGCATGGAATCCATTAAATTTCAAATCGCTGTTGTGGCTAGTTATTAGGCCGTCGCCTCGCGTCCAATAACGGATGTCCGATGGATCCGATGATCTATTGTTTGTCCGTCCGTACGTCTATGACCTGTCTGAGAATGCTGCGTGGCTACTGTTGTTACAACAATGCATAGCTTGCTGCTATTACCATGCTCATCCATTCGGGGTTAAACACGCAAATTCGACTGTAGTAGGTAATTTGTTATGCAAGGAAGCATAGTTGTTGTTTACTGTGCTAATCTCAACCATCAACATACGCACTCAATGTTGATGGTTGAGACAGGCCGGAGACTTGCCCTGAAAAAAAAAACTTACTTGACTATTTTGGAAACGAAGCATTACTTACATGATATTATGCAAAGCATACTGCACATTTTTAAGTATTTTGTGATATAAAGATCATTTGAGATGTTTAAAAAAAATTAACGGTTACGAAATCATATTATTTTGGTATTTAGTTTAGTGCCTAATAGCATTGACAAATCACTCTAATCAGAGACAAATTTCAATGCAAATACAAATATGACAGAAAGATTTTTCATTTCAAACTCTCAAAATTGTATGCAGACAGAGAAGGAGAGATTACAGAGTTTTGGTTATTGTATAATTTGTGTCTGTTTTATTTGGTACGAAGTTTAATATACCGTTCCAAATTGCTCTAAAATAATAAACGTGTTTCGAACATGACACTCCCAATATGGAGCATGCTAAAACGGTGACTATAGTTAATTTTGTTCAAGTCGGGTCTGCGATCCCCGCTCGGCGTATTGATTTTTGTTATTTGCATCCCGTCTGCTCTCCTGCAGCTATTGTTGGATGGGAGTCGATTGTGGTTACTTTAAATGCTTCGCAATTTTGGAGGTTTGCTGCCTAAGTACTCGCCCATGGCACGGAAAGTGTTTGTGCCAAGCTGCTGCATTGGGAGACATTTGTTGTGTCTAGACTCTAGACTTGCTAATTGTTAGTGTTTTATCTTCAAGCTTATAGGTTACGATCAATTCGTTTTTATTGCGGCAGTTTATGCCCCATTTTAGAAATTAAAGTTACTGAAACCGCAACGTACGATGAAATTAAAGAACGTATTCGACACGCCAATGCAGTTTTAAAAGACGTAAATACCGCACCATTTTCTGCAGTGCCTTGGGAAAACCTTTTACTTTTCTCTGGTGCCGGCACGCGATGTATCTAAATCATATCTATAAATCTTTCTCCGGCGTCTAAATTGGTGTACAATTTTAGTAGAAACATCAAGAGGCTGTTAGTGTAAACAGAGTTGTTTTTGCCGATCGCTATTTCGAAAGCTACCTGACATGCCACTCCCTGTATTGTCTGGAAATAGTCTTTCACGTGTGTTCAGAAATTGGGTCGCTCGCTCGGGCCATAATTGTTTATCTTTGACTCGTCGCTTCGCCGCCCGTAATGACCACAGTAAAATAGCATACTACTAAACTGCATTGCACAATGAAAATTTAACGTCCCGTTCTAACTAGTTAGAATGAAGTGTACACATTGGTCTAAAATTATTGCAGATCACATTTACGAGTAGCACAGAGGCTCAGAACAATGTTTGTCCCGGTTTTAGAAACACCACCACCTATATGTAGATAGGTACCATCGAAGTCTAATATAATATAGTCTAGTATACAGGGTGGCCCATTCAAATCGGTCAGTATGGGAAAGTCTGAAACTATAACACATACGAAGATTTGTTCCTAGGAACCATGTCATTGATTTTGATAATAAGGAAAACTGCGTATAAATATGAAAAAAAAAATGTTTATTAAGATTTACACAATAAACACCTAGTAAAATAAATTTAAGTACCTACGTGAAAACAGTGGATTCCATTCATTTTAGACATCATGTTTCTTAGAGACATTTACTGCTTAAGACCTACACAAACGATATCTGAATAGAAATAGTGTATGTTTATTTTTTCAAAATAACCGGGTTCGATTCCCTAGCTGGGTACAGTTTTTTTTTTCAAATGTATGAATGCAGTTTTTCTTTTTATCAAAATCGGTGACATGGTTCCTAAGAACCATGACTTATAGTTATGAACTTCGTATGACTTATAGTTTCAGACTTTCCCATACTGACCGATTTGAATGGGCCACCCTGTATATAACTAATATACTAATAATAATATTATGTCCAATAAAGTGCTTACTACTATAGATAATTCCACGAGAGTTGAGGTCACGGACACATCAACATGTCATGTAAAGACACGGGAAATTTGAAATTAGTGTTCTTTTTTCGTACTGACAGAAAACCCAATTGCAACTGTTAAATTTGACCAAAATTTTTTTTCAAGGGATTTGCTTAAATATTTTGACGCAAGTTATTCATTCATTCACTACATTTTTTGCAATTAGTACGTCATTTGGATGTGTGTGTATTTGTGTAATCATTCACCTCAACTCTGGTGAAATTACCTATACTACTAAATTGAATTGTTCAATAATTCATCAACGCCATTCTTACCTTGTATACATATTGTACAACAAAGTGTGTGATTCATTCTCATTAAGTTCAGTCTCCCGATTCTTACCCCTTATAATTCATTCAAAGCACCAACATCCATCATGACGTTCACTTAATCTGAATGACATAATCGTCACTACATCTAAGAGCTTTCGTCGAGTCCTCCCACGTGTTCCCTTAATAGTCTAATGGTCTAATCGGCACTTTGATAGTATCTCCCGCCTTAGCAAAGTAAATTTAGTAATTACCGCTCGAGATTACCTGGTAATTTGAGGCGCGGAAGGTATCGATCATTACACTTAGGAACACCTTGATAGGGTTATTAATCACCCTAGTCTAGTAAATCAAAGAGTTATTTATAGCGTGCTCAAAAATCATACATTGTCAATTTCGGTGATTAAATAGCATTTTTACAACGTTGTGCAAGGTGAGATGCCCTGTATTGCCAATTCTTGCTGGAAGGGTTAATTAGGGTATTCGTAGAAATATCATTAGTCCTACTATGCTGCACCTGCAAATCCTATGAATTTTGAAATGTCTGTTAATTATACCAAAAGAAAATAATGTGTTCTAATCTTCAGTAGCTGACAAGACAGACGAGTAAACTCGGTATACTTAAGTTTATAAAATCCAACTTGTCAAGACCTATATTGAAATCTGTTGTCTTATAAAGGCATGCGTTATCTAAAATTAGAATGGTTTTGTTGAGTGAATTATGCAAATGAAAAATATATAACAGACTTGGATTGATATCGTCCTTGTCAGGTGAAGTACATAGTTCAACGGTCCGTCTGCCCTTTGCGGGTGTAGGCCGTTGTCTGACTCTGTTAACTTATTTCACCGCGAATTATTAACCTAGACTAATGTTGCCAGGCCTAATTTTGAAATACCTGATTGCTTATGCAGAATCCAAAAAAATCTATTTTCTCTTGAAATAATCGTACCTTCATTCTGCAGATTCTACCGTATTACAAATTTGTAGAAGATACTCATAGGGTTATTAGGAATGTATTCTTTACTAAAATAATTTTACTTAATTATATCAGAGATTATTTAGTTTAAGTAGATATATCAGCACCATACATTAAAATGCATCCACCTGAAATGTCGTCACTACTAGACGGCGCCACGGTTGTTCGTGAGCATGGCATACAGATGGCTCTGAAACAGTATATACACTACCTTTGTTGTTCGTCCATTGGCACAGATGGCTCTGAAACAGTATACACTACCTTGCCACGAACGAAACGCATGATCACTTGTAACACATAGCATATTTTGCCGTACCACGATATAGGGAGGTTGGTAATGTGGTTCATGCGTTCGGCTGTGAAGCAGAGGTACCAGGTTCAAATCCTAACTATACGCGCTGAAAATGTTCTTTTATTTCTTTTTTTTTCAAACTTTGTTTTATTATTTTTTTGTTGCGCATAATCTTTGATTTTGTAAAAACCACAGAGCACAGACCTCTTTAGTGTGTAACCTTAGAGATAGAGGCGGCCTTGGCTGTCATTTTCATAGAAATCGACCGTGTCAGGTAATTTTGACATGTTAATGTAAATAGTGCTGTGGTATGGCTCGATATTTTTATCGATAGATTAAAGTCAACAGTTATTTGACTAAAAATGTTACTTGAAAAAAGCTATTCAAACATTCTTATTTTTAAAATCTCACTATAATGATGTCGTTATGAATGATATAAAAACAGTAAAATTTATACATTTATTTGAATTTATATTTACAATAAGTACCTACTTACATTAAGTTGTTAGCTTTAAGGTTAAAGTTAAACAACAAGTGTTAAGGGTGTTATATATATTACCTTTGCATTGGTTTGTTTGTTCAAGGTGTGCAAACTATATCTACTTATATTACGTTGTAAAACGCAAAAAGAAAATGTAGGTATATCTTAGGTGCTTAAATTAAAATTGTAACTATAAATGGGAACTAAAATTAAACGATCAACTGTAAGAAGTTCAGATGGTTAGGTAATTTAGGTATTATATATGAGGGCAGATTAACTAGATGTATAAATGTATAAAGATATTTTTAAATTCGTAAATTGTACCGTTTTACGTTTTCTTGAAAGATTATCAGATGGTTTACTTGGGACAAGAAACACCTGGAAATTACATACTTAAATTAATATGTATTAACAGATAACATCAGAAATCCTTTAAAAGGTACTTTACTTTTAAAACATAATAAAATTATTTAGCAAAGCTAACTTACCTTGTCAAACGCAGGATGGAGTTTTAAAGTTGGACAGGCATTGGATGACAATATAGATCTTGGATTTGTTTTTACAAAACAGTTATTTTGGAAGTGGTCGGAACAAATTGTGTCGTGTTTTTGCGGAAACCAGTTCAACTTTCCAGTCGCCGTTATCCAGCGTTCTCTGACACATGGTTCTATAGGAAATCTAAAAATTAAGTCAGAATTTCTTAAACTATATGTTTTTGTATAGTTGCTTCATTGTCCGCACTCTAGATAAATATTATATTATTGCTAAATATAAATAAATAAATGTTTGGGGGACAGTCTCATACAAATCAACCTAGCCCCGAACTAAGCAAAGCTTGTACTATGTGTGCTAGGCGACGATATATATATGTTCTTAAATAGAGAAATACACATAATTATACTTACTTATACATAGGAAACGTCCGTAACTCGGGAACAAATTTTGAATTTCTACTAACACCGTTTAGTTGTAAGAGTTTACATAGACTATCGATAACAAATTCAGCGTCGTGTCTCTTCACTATGTCTCTCGCCCATACTAATTTTATATTGAATTTAATATAACTTTTTTTACTTACCTGTGATAGGAAACGTTTGAATTTTGTTTATTAACGTACGTAGACTGGTTCCTGCACCAGATTACAGAGCAATGTGGCATTCTTGGTATATTTTTATAGTTTGTATACCCATGACGTCCCGAGAGGTACTGACAGCACATATGCGTAAAACGCATAAGCGCGGCACGGGTTTTGTTTGTCACGCCGTCTCTCTATAGGCGCCCTAAGAGTTCCAACCTCCTTGGTAAAAACAGTGTTTTACAAGGTGCATACGGGCGGGTTTTTATTTTGTTGTCGTTTTATAAAATTTTCCATATATGGACTTTTATACATTTTTTCTAATCAGAATCACGAGCTCTTTCGTTTCGTTTTATAGTTATACAAAGTGATCATAGATCCGATAGATACATACGTATACATACAGGGTGTTACATACATAATTATACAGGGTGAAAATGAGTATACAGACAAACTTGAAGCGTGAAGAGTGTACCTAGTTATTCCTGACAGAGTTGGGTTATACTCGTTTCTGACTAATTCGCATACGTTGAATACAAATTTCGGGTCCATTATGAGATCCAAGATGGCGGCAACTTATTTTTGCAATTTTCATCATTATACTCGTTTCTGACTAATTCGCAGACGTGGAATACGATTTCCTAGTCCATTCTAAAATCCAAGATGGCGGGAACTTTTTTTTAAATTTTCATCTTTATACTCGTTTCTGACTAATTCGCATGCGTGGAATACGATTTTCGGGTCCATTCTAAGATTCAAGATGGCGGGAACTTTTTATTTTGCAATTTTCATCATTATACTCGTTTCCGACTAATTCGCATACGTGGAATACGATTTCCGGGTCCATTCTAAAATCCAAGATGGCGGGAACTTTTTTTTTGCAATTTTCATCATTATACTCGTTTCCGACTAATTCGCATACGTGGAATACGATTTCCGGGGCCATTCTAAAATCCAAGATGGCGGGAACTTTTTTTTTGCAATTTTCATCATTATACTCGTTTCAGACTAATTCGCAAACGTGGAATACGATTTCCAAGTCCATTCTAAAATCCAAGATGGCGGGACCTTTTTTTTTGCAATTTTCATCATTATACTCGTTTCTGACTAATTCGCATACGTGGAATATCTTTTTTAGTTCCATTCTAAGATCCAAGATGGCGGGAACTTTTTTTTGCAATTTTCATCATTATACTCGTTTCTGACTAATTCGCATACGTGCAATACGATTTCCGGGTCCATTCTGAGATCCAAGATGGCGGGAACATTTTTCTTGCAATTTTCATCATTATACTCGTTTCTCACTAATTCGCATACGTTGAATACAATTTCTCGGGTCCATTATGAGATCCAAGATGGCGGCAACTTATTTTTGCAATTTTCATCATTATACTCGTTTCTGACTAATTCGCATACGTGGAATACGATTTCCTGGTCCATTCTAAAATCCAAGATGGCAGGAACTTTTTTTTTAAATTTTTTTCTTTATACTCGTTTCTGACTAATTCGCATGCGTGGAATACGATTTTCGGGTCCATTCTAAGATTCAAGATGGCGGGAACTTTTTATTTTGCAATTTTCATCATTATACTCGTTTCCGACTAATTCGCATACGTGGAATACGATTTCCGGGTCCATTCTAAAATCCAAGATGGCGGGACCTTTTTTTTGCGATTTTCATTATTATACTCGTTTCTGACTAATTCGCATACGTGGAATATCTTTTTTGGTTCCATTCTAAGATCCAAGATGGCGGGAACTTTTTTTTGCAATTTTCATCATTATACTCGTTTCCGACTAATTCGCATAAGTTGAATACGATTTCAGAGTCCATTCTAAAATCCAAGATGGCGGGAACTTTTTTTTGCAATTTTCATCATTATACTCGTTTCTTACTAATTCGCATACATGGAATACGATTCCCGAGTCCATTCTAAAATCCAAGATGGCGGGACCTTTTTTTTGCAATTTTCATCGTTATACTCGTTTCTGATTAATTTGCATACGTGGAATATCTTTTTTAGTTCCATTCTAAGATCCAAGATGGCGGGAACTTTTTATTTCGCAATATTCATCATTATACTCGTTTCCGACTAATTCGCATACGTGGAATATCTTTTTTAGTTCCATTCTAAAATCCAAGATGGCGGGAACTTTTTTTTTGCAATTTTCATCATTATACTCGTTTCCGACTAATTCGCATACGTGGAATACGATTTCCGGGTCCATTCTAAAATCCAAGATGGCGGGAACTTTTTTTTTTGCAATTTTCATCATTATACTCGTTTCCGACTAATTCGCATACGTGGAATACGATTTCCGGGTCCATTCTAAAATCCAAGATGGCGGGAACTTTTTTTTCCAATTTTCATCATTATACTCGTTTCCGACTAATTCGCATACGTGGAATACGATTTCCGGGTCCATTCTAAAATCCAAGATGGCGGGAACTTTTTTTTTCCAATTTTCATCATTATACTCGTTTCCGACTAATTCGCATACGTGGAATACGATTTCCGGGTCCATTCTAAAATCCAAGATGGCGGAAACTTTTTTTTTTGCAATTTTCATCATTATACTCGTTTCTTACTAATTCGCGTACGTGGAATATCATTTTTGGGTCCATTCTAAGATCCAAGATGGCGGGAACTTTTTTTTTGCAATTTTCATCATTATACATTATACATATTATACATTATAATTATAAAAGTTCCCGCCATCTTGGATTTTAGAATGGACCAGGAAATCGTATTGCACGTATGCGAATTAGTCGGAAACGAGTATAATGATGAAAATTGCAAAAAAAAAGTTCTCGCCATCTCCGATCTTAGAATGGACCCAGAAATCGTATTACACGTATGCGAATTAGTCAGAAACGAGTACAGTCGCCATCAGATATATAGTAGCGGTCGAGGTCCCCAAATAAATCGGAGCAACGTAAAGTTTTCTTTAAATTCGGTACGTGAGAAAAGGACAATAATTAGAGGCATGTAATTTGTCACAAATTTAGGAGCAACCACTTTTCAATTAATTCGTAACGTATAATTAGGCAAAAATATCGGAACACAGATATAATCAGAAATATCTGAGCAGTCAGGGTGGTCGTAAATATCTCAACATTTATGGAAAATATACCTTAGTGTCATATACACATCGCTTTAAATTCGTTATGGTCAGCCACAAGTCTTGAATAGGTTGTCAATAATTTGAATTTAGAACGGAGTGGTTTGTTGTGACGTTCTTCGAAAAGAGTAGACATTTGTCATCTTGACAAATATATTTCTGTCTCTTTCGCAAATTGGACAGATATTAATATTATGCCTAAATCATTAAAATGACTTATCTAGCTAACCGCTGTTTTGACGTATTGCCAAAATTGGCAAATGTAAGGAGCAAACCTACATTTCGTGAGAAGATGTCAGGTACTCGGCGGTGGCGCAATAAATAGTTCGAGTATATTGAAGTAGGTATTATTAAACAGCGATTACAATGGGATTTGAAAGTACTGTTGACACAACAGTGTATAAGTCAATCTAGAATATATTCATAGTCATACAGGGTGGCCAAATAAGATATGTACACTTTATTTTTGAAATTTTATTCCATACATAACACAAAAAATATAAAGTATCACTAGTTAAATAAAATTATTTTGGGTCGGCAATTACACATGGAAAATAATCAGACAAATATCCACCTCCAGTAGAATCGCAGATGCCAACCCTTTTCATCGCATTTTTCATCACTTTTTCACACATTTCCGGCGTTATTTTAGTGATCGTGGTTCGAGTATGTTTTAATTGCTAAAGGTTCGTTGGCCAATTAGAAAAGAGAAATCCTTTTAAATAACCCCATAGAAAAAAAATCAGGAGCTGTCTAATCAGGCGATCTTGGGGGCCGGTTAATGTCACCTTTTTATTACACTTGCTGTCTAAGCGCGCCATTGCTTGCATGCATAGCGGGAGTAATAGAAAAGTGAAATTCCCTAGGGAATAATAGAAATGTCAGTACGTCATTTAATAATATTTTGTCTTAAAACTTATTTTTTTGAAAGAAAAATTCTGAAACTATAAGACATACTAAGTAGTATTTGTTTTTAGGGACCATAATTAATTATCTATCATCGATTTTGATAAAAAAACTGCATTTATATATTAGACAAAAACGTGTTGAATATGTGAAAACAATATATTTTATTAATTTTAGACATCATGCTTCTTAGGGGATATGATTCCTAAAAACAAATACTACTACATATTTACTGCATAAGACCTGCACAATGGATATCCGAATAGAAATGGTGCAGATAAGTTTATTTTTTTTTTCAAAACAACCGGATTCGATTCCCCTTCTGAGTAGTTTTTTTTTTCAAATATATTAATGCAGTTTTTTTGTTTATTAAAATCGATGAAATGGTTCCTAAGAACATATTTTCGTATATCCGATAGTTTCAGACATTCCCATACTGACTGATTTTAATGAGCCACTCTGTATTTTAGTAAAGCAACAATAGCATACACCCATATATATAATATCATATATCTATAGTATCACTGTTCGGAGGCTTGACATCAGTATGTCAAGCCTCCGCAGGCTACGTCTACCGCTTACTATCGGACGGTCCGTGTGCTTGTTTGCCACCAACATACAATAATACACGTGCGAAAAGGAAATTCGTAACTCGTGTAGATTTAAAGCACTCCCTTCGGTCGTGCTTTAATTTATCTCCACTCGTTCCACTCCACTTATTTTTTTCGCACTTGTATCGTAATTTACTATTTACTTTCGGAAAGTCGTTACAATTGTCACAAGGTTTAGAACGATTTTCGTAAATTTTTGATATGAGGTTCGACCTATGTTGGAATTTCGCTACAATTGTCGTATTTTTGTGACAATATATAATTTTGCTTCACTTAAAAGACGGTATTTATTGTTGATTGCTAAAAGTTCTTGCAATATATTTGAAACACAAACGACCACACGGCCCGTCTGATGATAAGTGGTAACCGTAGCCCGTGGACGCCTGCAATGGGAGAAACAGTCAATTTACAAATCTCGGACTTGTCACCGTGGTAAAATAGGATCCGCAAATGACTTTTAGGTATTCTGTTCACCCTTTATACTTTTTTAGTTTCGTTCAAATAAAAAATTTCCTAGCTTTACGATTTTATTTACTTATCCCATATTATTATGATTACATCAATAAAAAATCAAAATTGAATTTATGCATTTTTCGATAATGATGCTTGAAAACTTATCTTATATCTAGGAAACTCCTTTACTCACCCACAACAGTGCCGTCAAAATCATCTTTGACATTGACAACTTAAAGTAGTAGTAGTGACAACATAGTAACAAATTAAAATAAACTATGTGACGCAGACTTAAGGTGTATTTCCTATAAATGTTCCGATCTTTATGATCATCCTGGCTGCTTCGATATCTTTGAGTCATGTTCGTTCCGATATCTTTACCTACTTGTACGTTACGAATATATTGAAAAGTGACTGCCCCTAAATTTATGACCAATTACACGCTCCCAAATCATTGCCCTTTTCTCACGTAACGAATTTATTGAAATTTTACGTTGCTCCGATTTATTTGGGGACCTCGACCGCTACTATATATCTGATGGCGACTGTACAATGATGAAAATTGCAAAAAAAAGTTCCCGCCATCTTGGATTTTAGAATGGACCCAAAAATGATATTCCACCTATGGGAATTAGTCAGAAACGAGTATAATGATGAAAATAGCAAAAAAAAGTTCCCGCCATCTTGGATCTTAGAATGGACCCGGAAATCGTATTACACGTATGCGAATTAGTCAGAAACGAGTACAATGATGAAAATTGCAAAAAAAAGTTACCGCCATCTTGGATTTTAGAATGGACCCAAAAATGATATTCCACGTATGCGAATTAGTCAGAAACGAGTACAATGATGAAAATTGCAAAAAAAAGTTCCCGCCATCTTGGATTTTAGAATGGACCCGGAAATCGTATTCCACATTCCACGTATGCGAATTAGTCGGAAACGAGTATAATGATGAAAATTGCAAAATAAATAGTTCCCGCCATCTTGAATTTTAGAATGGACCCGGAAATCGTATTCCACGTATGCGAATTAGTCGGAAACGAGTATAATGATGAAAATTGCAATATAAAAAGTTCCCGCCATCTTGGATTTTAGAATGGACCCGGAAATCGTATTCCACGTATGCGAATTAGTCGGAAACGAGTATAATGATGAAAATTGCAAAATAAAAAGTTCCCGCCATCATGAATCTTAGAATGGACCCGAAAATCGTATTCCACGTATGCAAATTAGTCAGAAACGAGTATAATGATGAAAATTGCAAAAAAAAAGTTCCAGCCATCTTGAATTTTAGAATGGACTCGAAAATCGTATTTCACGTATGCGAATTAGTCGGAAACGAGTATAATGATGAAAATTGCAAAAAAAAGTTACCGCCATCTTGGATTTTAGAATGGACCCGGAAATCGTATTCCACGTATGCGAATTAGTCGGAAACGAGTATAATGATGAAAATTGCAAAAAAAAAGTTCCCGCCATCTTGGATTTTAGAATGGACCCGGAAATCGTATTCCACGTATGCGAATTAGTCGGAAACGAGTATAATGATGAGAATTGCAAAAAAAAGTTCCCGCCATCTTGGATTTTAGAATGGACTCGGAAATCGTATTCCACGTATGCGAATTAGTCGGAAACGAGTATAATGATGAAAATTGCAAAAAAAAAGTTCCCGCCATCTTGGATTTTAGAATGGACTCGGAAATCGTATTCCACGTATGCGAATTAGTCGGAAACGAGTATAATGATGAAAATTGCAAAAAAAAGTTACCGCCATCTTGGATTTTAGAATGGACCCGGAAATCGTATTCCACGTATGCGAATTAGTCGGAAACGAGTATTATGATGAAAATTGCAAAACAAAAAGTTCCCGCCATCTTGAATCTTAGAATGGACCCGAAAATCGTATTCCACGTATGCAAATTAGTCAGAAACGAGTATAATGATGAAAATTGCAAAAAAAAAGTTCCAGCCATCTTGGATTTTAGAATGGACCCGAAAATCGTATTCCATGTTTGCAAATTAGTCAGAAACGAGTATAATGATGAAAATTGCAAAAAAAAAGTTCCAGCCATCTTGGATTTTAGAATGGACTCGGAAATCGTATTCCACGTATGCGAATTAGTCGGAAACGAGTATAATGATGAAAATTGCAAAAAAAAAGTTCCCGCCATCTTGGATTTTAGAATGGACCCGGAAATCGTATTCCACGTATGCGAATTAGTCGGAAACGAGTATAATTATGAAAATTGCAAAACAAAAAGTTCCCGCCATCTTGAATCTTAGAATGGACCCGAAAATCGTATTCCACGTATGCAAATTAGTCAGAAACGAGTATAATGATGAAAATTGCAAAAAAAAGTTCCAGCCATCTTGGATTTTAGAATGGACTCGGAAATCGTATTTCAGGTATGCGAATTAGTCGGAAACGAGTATAATGATGAAAATTGCAAAAAAAAAAGTTCCCGCCATCTTGGATTTTAGAATGGACCCGAAAATCGTATTCCACGTATGCAAATTAGTCAGAAACGAGTATAATGATGAAAATTGCAAAAAAAAAGTTCCAGCCATCTTGGATTTTAGAATGGACTCGGAAATCGTATTTCACGTATGCGAATTAGTCGGAAACGAGTATAATGATGAAAATTGCAAAATAAAAAGTTCCCGCCATCTTGAATCTTAAAATGGACCCGAAAATCGTATTCCACGTATGCGTATTAGTCAGAAACGAATACAATGATGAAAATTGCAAAAAAAAAGTTCCTGCCATCTTGAATCTTAGAATGGACCCGGATATCGTATTCCACGAATCCACGTATGCTAATTAGTCGGAAACGAGTATAATGATGAAAATTGCAAAAAAAAAAGTTCCGGCCATATTGGATCTTAGAATGGACCCAAAAATGATATTCCACGTATGCGAATTAATCAGAAAAGAGTATAATGATGAAAATTGCAAAAAAAAGTTCCCGCCATCTTGGATTTTAGAATGGACTCGGAAATCGTATTCCACGTATGCGAATTAGTCGGAAACGAGTATAATGATGAAAATTGGAAAAAAAAAGTTCCCGTCATCTTGGATTTTAGAATGGACCCGGAAATCGTATTCCACGTATGCAAATTAGTCGGACACGAGTATAATGATGAAAATTGCAAAAAAAGTTCCCGCCATCTTGGATCTTAGAATGGACACAAATGGCAAATTCAAAAAATGTAGACACAATAAGAGAAAATTAGTATTAGCCCTTTTTTTCTTACAGAGTTTGTTGGTTGTTGGACAGAGTAGAGCTATTTATTGCCAATGATATTGATAGAGTGCCATTAGTAAGAGTTTAATTATTATTTCGCTATGTGAGTTTGGTATTGAAGCGTAGAATAGAAACAGAATGCAATGCTCAGATTACCTTCAATTTTCTATGCCTCTCGTTTCGTTTGTTGCCAGCTCGTCAGATTACGGTACAAAGCAAAGAGAATGCCGACAACGGCAACGCCGCGCCGCAATGTATTTGTTATATAATTCGGATATACCCTAATCAGTTATTTTTATTGTTATCAGTTGTTATGTTACGGGTTCAAATCCTAGCATATGACTTGTAATGTATGTATTTTTTTGTTATTATTAGTGATGTAGGGACTTTTTCCTTTTTTTTAATTGTATTTATTAGTTTTTTGGTTTTTTAGACCTCCTTAAACATTTAAAATCAATATATGCAAGATTTTGTTCAGCGACATCTATAGATTATTTCTGTCAAGACTCGAGCAGTGTACTGTTTGACGCGTATCGAGTAAAACGCATAAAAATATGTACGTGTAATAATAGATGGCGCTGAAATCAATTTATTCCAAAAATAGTTAATTTTTTTATTTACTAATTTACTCTTCTAGAAAGGGTGGTTTTGACTATTTTCGATGTATGATGCTAAATTAATTAAAACTGTGCACTAACAGGTAGTAAATATCTGGATTTCAAATAAAACTAAATCTATTACTAGTCAATCGTGCTCCTAGTGACATCTATTCTAACATATTCCGAACTATTTGAGCCTTCTATGAAACAGACCCTCTATATTTGGGTACTTTGTGATTATATCGTTTAAGATGAAGTAACGAATCGTCGCAAAACGGTTCGTAGGTATCTTAAAAAAACACATTCAATATTCTAGGCATAATTTATTCCAAACTTGAAGAAACTTTGGTAATATAGGTACAGAAATCAGAGAATTGCAGATTTTCAGGTTATCAATGTCTAGCAGCGTTGACGTCGATGACCTAATTTCTCAGTTAATTACTAGGTATTTCTACTTAACATGTTTAATTTCGTATACAACGACTTCAAACTAATTTACGTACCAACGGCCTCTTTTATGTGACATCTAATGGATATCAAGAGAAGAGTAGAAACCTGAATCGTGAGAATTTAAAAGGAAAATGGCTGCCATCTGAGAGATTTATCTTCTCGGGAACAGTAAAGCACAACGCCTACGTTAATAATACGGATAAGCATTGTTCCATGTCTACAAAACGAGGAGATATGGAAATGACGCGTCCGGACACGAGAAATTACTTTTCATACTTAATTAATGTTATGAATATTTCACGTCACTTATACTGGTTGTCCAATAGTATAAGATCTTACAGACTAGACAAGGGTTATCGTAGAAAACTGAACATATTTCAAATATTCCATGTGTTTGAGAAAATGACAATATTATTTACTTATGAAACACCTTCTATCTTTTTCGGGTGAATATTTCGTCATTTTTGTTACTAATGATGTCCCTAAGAATATTGTTTTAATGTAAACGGAATTCAGTACCAATACCATGTCTAATATAAATAGCATAATCAATATTGTTAATACTCGCCCTTCGACTCGTTAATCGCGGGACAACAATGACGAATTCAAACGGTTAAATTAAAACGTTCCTAGGAGAACGCCTCGTCATTATCCTATAAAATCCTGTTCGATTTTGTCCATATTTGTATACATTGTCCACTTGTCCACCCTGCTTACATTGTTTCAGAATAACAACAAAATTCATATTCCCGTGAATTTATTGTATGTATTGCTACCAATGTTAATTTAGATAATGATGCCCTCCCTACTACGCTAGGTATTCCAGTGGCATCAAATGTTTTAAAATGCAAGTTCCATTTATAATGTACATTACTTTTATAGATAATTCAGTCGATTTGTAATGTTAAAGCATAGTCTGGTTTTGCTTATTTATTGTAAATGGTATGACTCAACGTAAAGAATTTCTGTTATGTTGCATTTAGTCATCAACGGTAAAATATTCTGCCTTAACCCATGAACGCATGGTGATGTTACCATTCGTTCAATTTATTTCCCTTTGTATTCGGTGCTTTCCTATCCTTTTCGGAACAAGTTATACTTCAACGGGTTTCTTGTAGGTGTTATGTTTATATTATATGTATAGGGATCAATAA
>JALPQI010002089.1:0-95395 GCA_025490895.1 Thaumatotibia leucotreta | reverse complement strand
AGAATAAAAATCGTACGGATTAAGGTAAAACGGAAACAAAACATATATAACATTAATACAGTATTAACAGACTGCAATAATCATTAAAAATGTATTTCTTTTTTTCTTTGTATAGCTATGTAATATGCATATTTTAGTTTAAGTTAGATAATTATTATTTTGAGTTACACTAATTTAACAGTCTCTTTAGTATTTATGAGGAACTAGAATTATGGTAATTTAACCATCTACATGACAAATACATGCCAATTTAGATACTGATGCATTACAAATTCTGCATTACATTAAAATTAATGCATACTGGACGAACCGGTACACTTACCCAAGTGGCTTTCTTTCAGACAACAGATTCCATTCAATGCACTTAAAATGCTCAAACACATTTCTCACGCTCCAGTAACTTATTAATCACTCATTTGCTGTACGCTATAGTAACGCAATTGTCCGCAAAAAATGTTTCGCTACTGTTCACTTTTTTATCCTTAACCTTATTGTGTAGGGTGTCAAATTCTATGATATCTTGGGTGTATAGTACCGCATTCGGTTCAGTTTTAGGTGAGAGGAACTAGCGCGGGCGCAGCCGCACGCACAAGTCTTCCGTCGAGCTCAGTGCCTCCACGACACTGGCCGAGAACGAACTTGGAACCTCGAACCATAACTATCCAACGCGAAACCCTCGTGCACTGTGACCGAACTTTAACGAACTTTTTTGTGGCATTTTGTGACTGTGTTACTGAAACGTCTCTTTGGTGAGTATTTTTATTTATTCCTTTTTTAAACGAAGACGGTAGGATGACAAATGAACGAAGTAAACTTTCGTAAAAACGATTGCGGCCTCGCCGGCTCTCTCCTCATAATCAAAGAAAGCGGAGATTAGACGGCTCGTTGCCGGTTGATGAATGGATTTTGCATGCAAAACAAATTAATTGAATTAATAGAAAAATGAACAATTGGTTGGAGTTTGCTCAATTAATTATATGTAATATATTATGCGTAAACACTTTTGCGTAAACATTTTTAGAAACACAATGTAAAATAATAATGATATAAGTGAATACTATATTTTGCATAAGTAAATCAAATATTGTGATTTGTGTTTTTTACTTAGTTAAACTTATTTATATAATGTATTATTTTAACTACAAAACAAAACATGTTTGTTACTGCTTTTAGAAGTTTTTTTTTTGTAATAAAACATTGCAATAATTCACACTAAGCTAATTCAAATAAGTCGAATTTTAAGTAAGTATTTTTCTGTGGCGATTATATGTTTTAAATTAAAATTGTACATTGTAATATAATTTCTTAAATTAATTTTAATTTGACATTTTAAAGCAACACCCATTGACAACAATATAACTTCAATTAATTTATCTTTTAATGTACCTTCAAAACAATTTAGCAATTAAATATTTCCGTCGTATTCTTCAAAGATATTTAATTTGAATTCCAACCGACAATTTCACTGAATCGTACCGGTAAAGTTATGACATTAATTCCTGGCAAATGCTAACAAAGTGTGGAAATTCATTGCGTCAAAATTAGCATGCCGTTACCGATTTATCGGCCGAAGTCGATTTTTTACCTTTTGTGGCGCAACGATGCGGTTCGCGAAATGTGTAACTTTGTAGGACTGCAACAAATTAACACTTCATCTTACCGGATTTCATATTAATTAGTTGATATCAATTTTCAAACTTTAAACAAAAATATGACACAAATTATTTTATACATAAGTTTTGTCTCAAATTCGTTAATTAAGGAAGCTTTTTACGATAAATTGCTCTTTATATCAGATAGTATCACATAGTAAAAAAACTAGGATTATATTATGCATAAACAAACCACATCAAATATAATAAAAGCTACAAGGTCAGAGTAAAAAATCACGTAATACAATATTTTTCGAGAGCATTTACTTGAATCGCGGCAAATAAGATGTGGCGAGACGCGACTACTATGACCTACAAAACGGAGAAATACTCTCACTGTTGTTGTCGGTCGCGTATGACTGAGCTTCTTGGGAGAGTGTTATGCAACAATTAAAAATATGAAATATTTATCTTAAGTTTGAAAATATTATTCAAAATGTTAATCGTAACACACGTAATCACTGCTTATTATTTCTTGTTGAATGACAAAACATTTGTGCACATTAAATTAAATTTAGATTAAAATAAAAAAAAATATTACGTTTTGACTGAACATTTCATAATTTTCCCCTACGATATAAAATGAACATCTCTGGCTAAAAATAAAAACGGAATATTATAGTTTGACGAGTTTATATAAATTAAGAGATGAACAATGCCATAGACGAGTCCAATTTTTTAAATCAAAATTAACAAACTAGCAGCTTTATGACCCAGAACGGCATTGCAAATCGTTTAATTACACTGATGAATATTTCATAGTCGAGTTATAATAAAGGCCGACAACGAAGGTAAAAATAGTTATTTTGTTAACTTAATTGCTAAAAGTTAACGCAATGTTTACAAACTTGAAATACGTAAAACTTGGTATGAATAATGTTTGCATGTTATGGGTTATTAACAAGCTTATAAGTAACCATGGCAACTCGAGTTATGCAATAGTTTCATACAAACGCGACTGCATAATTAATGGTTATTTGGTAAGGTGACATATTCCACTCGTTTCACGCCCTGACATGCGATTATAATTATATTTTATTTCTAAGTTTAAATTAACGATTCAGGAACGAAGTACGTAAACTTGAACGATATATGGTATCAACTGAAACTTGAACACTAATTTGTTAGTATGTATAGTTTAAACATTTTTTATTATAGACTTAATTAAAGTCTTTCTAGGCTTTATAAGGTTTTTTTTTAATCTTTAAACAAACTGGTTATTTTTGTATATGAATAAGTAATAAACTACGTGCACTAGGTCTAGCTCGAGAGACTTCAACAATAGCACTGCGTGCAGTTCAATAGGGCTTCTAGCTTAATGTCATTGCAAAGGGTGCGTCATATACCTACATATATGATTATACATTCTGTGTACTCGTATTAAAGGTTTGTACTTGTAATATGTAGGTACTTCGCATTTGCAAACATCTATATAATGTTGTTTTGAGACTAGACGTAATAAACCAAATATACATGTTACACAATCCAGCGTTGATAATGTGACAAGCGTGGCCAAAACATTTGCCGCATACAACCTGTGAAAGTGGATACGTTATTCCACACACGCTGTCTAGTACCGGTAAGGCACGTAGCGGTACTGACGTAACTAATTATACATAACGCCTCAATAGTTCGAATTGAAGCAACGAATCTATGAAGCGAAAGTTGGATGTAACACTTAAGTATCGCCTTGGGCTTTTTTACGCCAACAGCTTATTTTTGAAATATGGATTTCGTTGCTATTGTATTTTGTTATTTTTTCTACGTCAAGTAAAATTCTCTTCATTCGTTTTAGTTCGATTGAATCGAGTTCTAACAATATGCATGAGTGGGTCAGTCTCGCATAAGCATGTCGCGGCAATTTTTATGTAAATAAACAAGTGCATTTACAGCTGGCTACAAACTATTAAGTCGTGCACAAAAGCGTAAAGTTATTGTAATGTAACTTATATTTTTAGTTTATTGAATACTAAAAACATTACCACAATATTTTATTTTGATGACGTATTTTTAAAATGAAATATTATAATAATATAATGAATATTTATTTAAACTTATGGAATATACTTGGAAGAAGCAACATTCTGAAATTTGGCATCATCTACCTTCGCAAGAAGGTTGATGATTTAAGTAAAAATAAAGTCTCCTATATTGCCACATTATTAAAGTTTATACAAACGTTATGGCACAATTCATGTAACATAAAGTTTCTGAGACAACTTTCCTGTTCTCCCAATGCATGTAACGCGCGCAAGATCGTCATAAATTCGGTACAGCGGGAAAAGTACCGGCGAGTCAATGCACCCACGAAGTTCATCCTCCTCGGAGACATTCCGGGCACGCGCCAAATGCGCCAACCTGCGCGTGTGGCGACGGGGAGCGCAACTTTTCTCTTGCTAAATTATTGTCTAATATTTCGAATTTAACACTACATTGATCTAGTATTTTATAACAGCTTTAGTCCGTGTTTCACATTAACGCTATTTTCCTGTGGTCTTATCTTCGTATCAAAATAAGGGCAATGACATTTAAAAACTTGCGACTATCTCACATACAGGTAGCTGGTGTAAAATATGCAATTTTGGTACTTTTTTACGTCAAATGATGTCAAAATTATAAGTGCAATATTTGCATTTAACTATTAGGGACAGACGGGACAATTCTTACTTATTTGCCACAACAACTTAAAAAAACAATACACAGTTCTATTTTCATTTTCTATACACAGAGAATTAATCGTTATACTGGCAAATACAGTGGTATCAGTAATATCCGTAAGAAACATGATAAAATAAATTCAATAACATTTCTGGTAAAGCCGATATTACACCTACTAGATCAATCACAAAATTGACATTCAATGCATTAGTACCTACATGAAATACAGATAATAACAGGTATGTAGGTACGGTATATAATTAATATCCTAATTAAGTTTAGTCGGGCTACATTAGCTCTTCTGGACAAATGAACTAGATTAAACATATAAAATGTCCGTGTGGTGACGGCAGTAACAATACATACATTTGTCATCACCCCAACTCCTCCTGCGGGTGTGGTAAGATTGCCGATTCGCTTGCCCAGCGTGGCGATTATAGGCATTTACCTCCTAATACGTCAATACGCATATTTAATAGGAGAGTCCTACGTCCAGCAGTGGACTATCATAGGCTGATGATGAATGTATGTATGTAAACATTATAGAAAGTGAGTTTTCATATGGTCGACAGGTCATATCAACTCGAGGGTCCGCGTGGACAACCTCTTTAGTAAATTGGCAGCATAAAAGCGCAACGAAACCAAACGTATTTTTGCTGACAATTTTAGGGTCGATTACAAAAAAAATTACATAGTTTAAGAACTTTAATAAAAACAAAATTTAACTTCATATTTTTTGTGTTACGTTATTACATTTTGTGTAACGACTTTTGGCAGTGAAAATAAACGACAAATTTAAATTTTCTATAAGCCATCAACAACACGCGCCTATATTTTTTTTTAATATGACGCCTTTTATTTATTTTTGATTAAGGCCTTAACTTTTTAATTTAAATTTGTTATTGCAATCAATTCTTCATTGTATTATTTGACATAGTTTATTTAAAAAATAGCTCACGGGCACAAGGAGAAACAATTAAAAATCAATTGAAATAACGTGACAATTCAGGCTCTGTTTTTACAGTTACCTCAATAAGCAGCAGGACTTAAATAATTTGAAATAAATACAGAATATAAAAATATGTTTAAATAGTAAAGATCTTAATTCACCAAGCTGGACTGGTTCATTAAGAGTACTAATTACAGAACGTTAAAGTTTACAGCAAGTTCTCGTGATAAATGAGCTTTACAAAACCTAACTCTGTATCGCCTGGAGATCTCAGTGTTTTCGGAAAGATTTTATCTTAAGCTGGTTATATCACTTTCTTGCGGGCAGAAATTTGTTTGAGATTTAGAATGTTCTACAACATATTTTCAAAGTAAGTAAATCCTAGTCTTTATCTAAAGGCCTAATCAAAGACGATGGAAAAGTGCCTTGTTATTTTTTGTTTGCTTGTTTAACTATGGAAAGTAGGATTTGTATTTACCGACGTTTTAAAAATAATATTAGGTATATTCCTTCTGTTGTGAAATAATAGGTTTGACTTTAAAAATTCTTAAGTCCTTATAATAGAGCATTCTACCTATCAATTGCTGGCATTCTTTAATTTGCGGCTAATATTTGCTTGCGTTTCAATATCAATAACATATGAGGGACATGATAAGCACTCACTTTGATATAAGGTTTGTAAGGAATATGAAGTCTAAGTTGTTTGCGAAGCGAAGAGCTTGTAGTTTATTCTCGCTGTTTGTTCTGCAGCCTGTGTTGACTGTCGTCTCGTCTGCGTGTATTTAGTCTTCTAGATTGTTTTTGAGAAAACAACATAAAATTTAATACATGTTGCAATTGCTTAGGACTATTTACCTTCAAGAAGTTCACTAGATCCTTGATCAGTGTCATTTTATTTTTAACATTAAGACGCAGTATTATTCCGATCTGAATCAAATAATATACCATATACATTAGCTCTAAAAGCTATGCTATTATTTTAGTAAAGCAGTAAATGTGCTTATTCTTAATAAAATAAGCATTTTCATATTATATCTTTGCCCTTCTTTGCTGGAACGAGACTTGGTGCACTTTATATCACGCCGAGGACCGTGAGTGAAAACCGCACACATCCAGTTCTACCGCATTTACATAATTATACATTTATGCGATTCAACAGCATCCTAAAGTTAAATGACCGGAGATATGCATTTTTATTCTTATCTTCCTAAGTTATGTACAATTTTATAGTCGCTACAATAAATTCTGGCCGCATTTTTCGCATTTTAAAATGAGCTAAAAAAATGTTAGGTACTCGTAATTTAAGTGTTGGGACGCGTAATTTGTAACCGCTAGGTGTAGTGTAAGTGGTGATGTTTAATTACTTTCGCTTTTACACTGTAGTAACCGGGTCGGGGCAACCGGTGTGTTGTGTTTCTAGTTTGTTGTATAATGCTAACAACCGGTAAAAAAACAATAATTTTGTACTATGTTGGTCTGTATATAAAGAAATAAGAACATAACGTCGATAGTGCAATACCGCGTAACTACCAAAGCAGATAGAGATGAAATATCAAAGAATTGACAGTCAAATTGACTCTAATTGAATTTGTTAGTTACGCGGTATTGCATTATCCCCGACGATAAATAACAAATAGTAGATAGGTTTTAAGTATCCAATTTACCTTATTTGTTCGAAATTTTCCAGAACAAACATGAGTTTCATCAATGTGCCTATATGATGTCTATTACCGTAAATATAATGGTTTTGTTTTAGGATAAATTCGAATATTATATGTCGAACATCATTTTTTTTTTGTTTTCTTTGGAAAACGTTATGTATACTTAAAGTAACGAACTGATGTCTATAAGCGCTATTTTTCAGTGAACTTTTGTAGTAGAGAAGTGAAATCAATGACAATCAAAAGCAGAAATAATATTTTTCTTTTACTGTCCTTTCATGGTTACAGTAATTAGGCACCCATTTAATGCTAATGCAAAGTGTATAAAATAAAATGACTTTATATAAGCATACATAAGTATGTAAAATCATATTGGCGTAGATATACGTAGGGTGCCAGGCCCATTCAGAGATTGCATATACCAGAGTAGTTCGACCATCCATAATATTTTATTTGATTGTGTTTAGCCGAATCATCGTATTTTTGAAACAACCTGTACAAGCGTACATTAAAAAAGTGTGTTTAAATATATATAATATAATTATATTTACTGTTTTACGGAAATGGTCATGAATAAAACTAGATCGTATATTTAGATAATATGTAGGATAGGTACCTAAATAATCACAATTGTACTTAATTACTAAGCCTGCAAAGTACTCATTCATATTAAAGAACATAACATCCAACAATAAATTTGTTTCACTTACACACAAACAGTCGTAGAAATCTCCAGTTTCTAAAATGCATAGTCAATTATACTGCAGACCATCAATAGCTATAAGTTATTGCAAATAAACCAAACAGGTTTGCGCGAAGGATTTATATACAAGCCCGCATCTATGTCAAGATCAAGGAGCTGCCGTTAGTCATGTTTACTTGGTGCAAGCGTCACTGACCCACAAAACCCATCACCATGTAAGATCCTCAAAACAACTGGCGTGACAGAACAATGCTGCTGCAAACGATCTTCACATTAGCTTAACTGCATAAGTATGTCTTCCGTTGTTTGTCGTGTATTTATATATTTGCACTCGATGAACGTCTGCCTCGTTTCTGAGAATGTGTATTTACGTGTGTTTTCTAGCACAAAAAATACACAACAACATAATTCTATCTCGAGCCGTGTGGTGACGGCAGTAAGAATACATTTATCACCACCCCAACTCCTCCTACGGGTGTCGTAAGAGTCGACTAAGGGATTGAAGTGTCACTGAACATTATTTGATAAAAGATTGATGATGGGCAGCAGCGTCATCATAGTGGACATATTACTGCGATCGCCAATTCGCTTGCCCAGCATGGCGATTATGGGCACTTACCTTAGTAGGTAATCTCCTATTAACTATGCGTTTATACGCATAGTTAATAGGAGAGGCCTACGTCCAGCAGTGGACTATCATAGGCTGATGATGATGATGATAAGTCTATCTCGTCATTACTGCAAATAAGCATCTCCTATTATCAGAGATCCGACAAATGTACGTCATTGTTCGCAATAATATGGACATGACTACAGAGTTGACTACCTACAAAAGAATATTTTTTTGAAATTTTATGTTGAAGCTTTAAGATGATTATTTACAAAGGTTTTCATAGCTACCGGTGTGAAATAGGTAATTTCTTGAAAATGATTTTGTCAATCCATTTTGGAGTCACGTCCTTATTCTTGCTAACAATGACGCACATTTGTCCGATCTCTGCCTTTTATCTACGTATAGACGTATTAGGAGATAAATGCCCCTAATCGCCACTCATGAAAATCGAATTGGCGATCGCACTCTTAGTGGACACACTAAGTTGCTGCCTCTCAACAATAAATGCATGGTCAATGACACTACAATCCCTTCTTCAACTCTCACGACACCCACAGAAATAGTCGGGTGGTTATAAAACGTATTCATACTGCCATCACCACGTAGCGTCTTTATTTTCAGCATAAAAATGGTAAATAGTAATCATTTATATCACTTTTGACATTCGTTTCTTCAAAAGTTTCTTTAGGCTTAATGATTCAAACATTTACTTACAATGTTACAAAAACGAAGTATGTACACTGCGGTATTAATGTAAACTTTTAACCAGTACTGTACGATTTTCTATAGTACGTATGATTAAAATTCTAATTTGTTCCCTTGAAATGTGTCTCCTAAATGCGCCCAATCTTAATATGGACATAAACATAGCTCGGAAGAAACTATAATAATATACAGTATTTACTTGTCCGAGACTAAATTATGGCCATAGACCTGTCAAACACAAACTACAATAGTAATTAGACCGGCTACAATGCACTTAAATCTTGGCACCGAAACAGCTTAACCCTGAGGTACACTATTATTTCAATATGTTATGAAATGCTTGATTATAGTCAAAGCTATAACAAAAATATAATGGCCTTTTGATCACGCTGGTAAACTTCAAAATGCAATGGAGGAAGTTGGAGTTTTAGTTTCGATCTGTTGAATAATAATATAAATATACGTAACTAAATATACAGGGTGGCTCATTCAAATCGGTCAGTATAGGAAAGTCTATAAATATAAGACTTGCGAAGATCTGTTCTTAGGAACCATGTCATCGATTTTAATAATAAGAAAAAGTGCATTGATAAATTTGGAATAAAAAAAATGTACCCAGCTAATCGAACCGGCTGCTTAGAAAAAAAACACACAATTTCAATTGTATCTAATATGTAGATGTTAAGCAGTAAATGTCTCTATGAAACATGATGTCTAAAATGAATGGAATTTATTGTTTTCACGTAACTTAAATTTATTTTAGTAGGACTTTATTGCGTAAGTCTTAAGAAAAAAAAATATTTTCTTCATGTTTATCAACGCAGTTATTCTTATTATTAAAATCGATGACATGGTTCCGAAGAACAGATCTTCGTAAGTCTTATAGTTATAGATTTTCCTGTACTGACCGATTTGAATGAACCACTCTGTATATCGAACTAATTTCCCTGTGGAAATAAATGTTATGTTGAAGAAAATAGTACAATTAGGAATGTAACTATATCTTAAGCGTTTGGTAATGCGTTTATGCAATGTTCCTAACACGCATTTGTTATAATTTACTTTGAAATAAGTCGCAACAAATTACCTAAAGCACACTTCATTTATTTTACCTACTTAGTGTTGAGTCGCCATCAGATATACAGTGTGTAAATCTAATACGGGCGAACAATTAAACCAGACATGGGATTCATTAGTGTGATCATGGATTACAAGGTTTTTTCAAAATTACTCTTAATTATGACCCCACAGAATTTTTTTAAGATTATCGGAGCAGCAATGTAGGTACGAACATTTGTTATTATTGATATGGCAGTTATGTCATCTGCTTTTGAAATTAGCTGTCAACGAGTGTTTAACTCGCGTATGTTGCTCTACATTGCGCGCCGAATTATTTTGTATGGAAAATTTTGTTGCTCTTATTTAAAAGTTATTTGAAAAAGTCTTAAGTAAAAGTTATTTGAATGTACTTATTATGTCGTAAACTAATACCCATTAAGAGCTTCGCCCGTATCAGACTTACACCCTGTATATCGTAGCGTTCTGAACACGCCTTTATTGCTATAACGATACAGACGTGTTTAGATATTTTTAAGCTCTCCGGATGCTACGATATATCTGAAGGCGACTATTGTAATATAGTAAAAAAACCTTACCCTCTTATTCATAACCGTGTCCTAACTTAAAAAGCCGCTGAATTGTGTTTGTCCCTTTCGGTCTTTTAGACATATTGATAAGACTGAAAGGGACAGACAGTACTTAGCGGCTTGTTGAACGTTTATGAATAAAAGGGTTACAGTTTTATGGAAGAAACACTAAAATATCTCAGTTACTATTAGCGAACGAACCGACCATAGCATTAGCTTTTAGTGTGCTAAACGCTTAAAACAGCCTCTGGGCTCCGGCGAATTAATACTAATGGGACATAACTAAGCATAATTAATGCAGTTAAATGATTATTCAAGTTATTGGTGATTAATAACACAATAGCTAAGTCAATCATTGTATTTGATCGATTAACGCATGATGACGTAACTAACTTATAACCTTGTCATTGTAACGTTAATGTATCTTTATGGTTTGGTTTTAAAACCAACTTACATAACATTAATACGTTTTTTGTATTTTGTATTAGTATAGTGGTTTTTTAACGTATTACATGGATAATACAAAATTTACAGTACATTTAACCTAAATAAAAGTAAACTTAACTCGGACCTAAAACAGGCCTATCTTAATATTAAGCTACAGGGTAGAAAAGTTGTTTCGGTTGTTGTTATTAAAATGTGTAAGGGCTTAGTTTCACCAGCCTGAAATAATACATTACTATAGAGGCCGGAACGAAAGAGGTTGCCGGCCGAAGACATATAGACCGATAGGTCTGAGGCGGGCAACCCTATATTTCCGGCCGAGGTATGTACAATGCTTTTCTCAAACATGCAATGAAATAAACAACAAAAACATCAAAGTTTTTTTGGCAGAATGTCATGAGTCATGATGCCTGTGCCACAAATTTATGTGGAATGGAATTAAAAAAGAGCACTTTGCCGGCCTAGATCTTAAGGATTTGTATTAAATTCCATTAACGACTTATTGTCCTAGTCGCACCTGAAATGCCATACTTCGCATTCTGTTATAAGGAACATAACAACAATATTTCATTGCATGTTTGAGAAAATAATATAAGTAACTGTGAGATAAATGTTAGCTTTTTTAGGGTTCCGTAGCCAAAATGGCAAAAACGGAACCCTTATAGATTCGTCATATCCGTCTGTCCGTCTGTCACAGCCGATTTACTCGGAAACTATAAATGCTACAGAATTGAAATTTGGTAAGGACGTGTGTTGTATAAACCGCTAATGAATTATGATATGTTTTATATTGTAAAAAAAATAATTGGGTTTGGGGCTCTCCATACATGTAACTGAGGGATAGAATTTTTTTTTTCGATGTATATAAGCATGTGGGGGTGTCAATAGAAAGGTGTTTAAAAATGATATCACATTTTTATTTCAACGAACCGTTTTCAAGATATCAGCACTCGAAGTCTGAAAAATGTGTCCCCCCCTCTATTTTTTAAACTACGCGATATAAAATTCTATAAAAAATATATGTTATGCATATCAAGAAACTCTATCAACGATTTTTGGTTTGATTAAATTATCTCTTATAGTTTTTGAGGTAGGTTGATTTAACGGTATTTTTAAATGATAAATTGATAATGGTACGGAACCCTTCGCACGCGAGTCGGACTCGCACTTTGCCGGTTTTTTCTTTTATAATGTCTGGGGAAAAGGACAGTGATAAATTTATCTGACGGATATGATTTATCCGGGGATTGTGAATCACGCAGTAATCCTTGTTTAATATCAATCAAAATTAATTATGCCACATTCGTCAAAATATTTGTTGTTGTATGAATATCAACATTATTGCAGATGCAAATAAAACTTAGTGAGTTATCAATATAATACAATGCATTGGGAACCACAAAATTCTTGAGGAGCATTAATCTTCCCAGTAACTCTAAATAAGCACCAAAGTCCAATGTACTCGTTCGAACTCGAACACAGAATAATGTACCATCGCCCACACTGTTAGCTGAAAATTCGAAAACCTTGTTACAAAGACATAAAGTCCATCGACAGTCGCTTTTAGTACCTAGTCGATACGGCAACTTTGAGACTTAATCTTGGTGGATACTCAAGACAAGTCCAGTAGCTTGTCCATTCCATTACTTGCCAAGTTCGACCTAGCTTGGTTCCTTGCACTTCAGGCACGACAAAGGTAAATAAACAGTACTTAGACTCCTTAGGGATGTTTTTTTAGTCTCGAAGTAATTACCGACAGACACGTAGGTATTAAAAAATATTTTTGACTCGAGTCATGAGAATCAAAAGCTATCTATTATTTAATGGAAAAATAATTTGATAAAACTATGTAATCACCGGTAGACCACGAATGCTGTATTAGGATAAACGTCGATATGTCATACATCATCATCAGCCTATGGTAGTCCACTGCTGGACGTAGGCCTCTCCTATTAACTAAGCGTATAGACGCATTAGGAGGTAATACCCATAATCACCACGCTGGGCAAGCGGATTGGCGATCGCAGTAATGTGTCCACCTATGATGACGCTGCTGCCCGTCATCAATCAAATCAAAGAATAGTCAGTGACACTTCAATCCCTTAGTCGACTCTTACAACACCCGCGGGAAGAGTTGGGGTGGTGACAAATGTATTCTTACTGCGGTCACCACACGGCAAGCTTAAATCGATATGTAGTTACGAGTAATATATTATTTCACGAAAACTTCTATTTCACGAGAAACTGTCGCGATAACGGGAGACAAAATAATTAAGATTATTTTGACTTGATCGACTAAATTGTACACACGCACTTTGTCTTGAAGTATTTTTTTTTTTCTAATATTATGTTTCTAAAGTAATATCATTCACTTTAGGATGAAAAACCACCACATCTTTTAAAATACCCATTTTAACTTAAAAAATCCATCCCAATCGCTTGAAAGTATAACCAACTTTCTGTAGATTGCGCGTCAATATTAATGCAACTCACAAACGTCTCGCAATAAGCACGCAATATAATGCAAGATTGCGTGCTTACTCGTACCATTTTTAGCCTATTTGTACGCACTTATAGAAATGGAATAAGAGCTAAACTAACCTAAACAGCAATAATGTATATCCTAATATTTTTAGTCTAAGTACTGATTACTTAAACCATGCATTCTTTAAGCCAGGAACTAGAGATGAGCCGTTTCAGCCGCCATAACTTTTAAATAAGATGAACCGGGAATTTATGGCTGAAATATTTTCAGTTCAGGTTTTGTTTTACGGGTAGCTTTTAGAAGGGCTCTTGCTCTTATGAGTGAAAAATTGTTTCAATATAGGTAGAAAGGAGTCGTTCTGTTTTCACAAACATCTAGTCAACCTTTTGGCCTGTAAAAATACATAATTGCTTTAATCATCTGATATTACATTACTTTGTTTGCAAAAACATAGTATAAATATTACATCACTCATCAAACGCTGAGCGGGGCATTGCCTCAAGGAAAAAGGAATAATAAAATAAATAACTGAGGTTTTTGTACTTCATTAAAGCAAATTATGTTATTTTTTATTAAAATGCGAATAGTCTTTCTAGTTAAGATTCATATTTCTACTCAAAATGATTAATTTTATTGAGACTAGGTGATAGTGATCGCCACCTTAGCTTCAAAAGTAGAAAATGTACCGTAAACTGGGGTTACTTTGAACTTTGGGGTTACATTGATAAAAACTTCTTTTATTTTTTAATCGCGAATATTTTCCGTTACCAAACGCATCTGTATATATTTTTTTTAAGTCTGGCATAAACGATAGTTATCCTTATTAATTGTTTAGACACTTTAAATGAGTACGGTCGTTAGAATAGCGTATCACGTGTTTATATTTACGTATACTTTTTGCTATTTTTCGTGTATAAAATAACTTCTAAACTAACAATAAGGTTAGTGGAGTAAACGGTTTTTACTCACAATTAACTTGTCACAAGTGTGTTTAGGTATACAAATATAACGTTTTGGGGTCTTCAATTCAAACTATGTACTTATAACAATTGTTTTTATTCAATGGGGTGTCTTTGATCACCTACATGGGGTCACATTGATCAGAATCTTACGTATAGTTGGTTATGGTATGTCTATCCATTTGACTGTTTATTTTATAAGAAGATTGTTCTCTCTTCAATGGTTGATTCTTGTTTTTAATAAAGTTGAATACTGAAGTTTTTTTATAATATATCGGGGTTACTTTGATCACAAATATTTGATCAAAATAACCCCAAAACGACTTAAATTGCTGTAACTTTTCATACTGCGAACGGATTTATTTATTTTCTTAGGAGAAATTACTCCTGTAAGGGTTTACATTTAATTAACCTAAAAAAACATAAGGTATCAAAGTAACCCCAATGTCAGTTTAACTTTGATCACAACGTTTTATTTTTCTATCTTCATACATTTTTAAAGTATCGTTTCAAATTTTTTTACCGAGAAAGATAACAAAAAGTTGATGTTACTATTTTATTTTTGGATTTTTTTACGCCTAATTTCAGAAGATATTGAAGTTTAAACTTTAAAATTGATCAATGTAACCCCAGTTTACGGTAGTTTCTTTAAACTGTACCTACCATTGAGAGATAATTATTCGATATTACTTATATTTTTGGGTTTATATAATAAATAAATCTAACGAACTTTAGGAAAATTTCATACATCACAGACAAAAGGTGACTCAGGGTAAAATACGAGTAGGTACATCATACTCGTAAAAACTCTGTATTCAAAGTAAAGCACCTACGAAAAAGGTTATTTGTGTAACCAACATAAAAACGTCAGAGATTATCTTTTTTAATACGGCTTTCACGCCCTGCTAGGCCAGTTACCTCAAGTCATTCCAAGACTTGATTAAAATCGGATGGGTGCTTTTATTGTAATAATAAAAGGTATTATGAGAGACTGATACTGAAGTATTTTTAAAACTAGTGTGCCTTTTTGCAACTATATATTATAGTGGTCTAGAATGACATTGCATTACGATTTATTATCTAGGATCACGTTTCGCCACACCTACCGCTACGAATTTAATTTACCACGTTTTTCACGTTAATTCGCTAAGTAACGAGAACTCAACCATCCATGCACTCGATTTTAAATGGTTTGCTTTTGAGGATAAATCACATTAAAGCCCAATGTAAATTTCATTTCATGTAAATTTAAAGTTAATTTTACTGAATGTACGCATTCGTGAATACAATAAACATAAATACATTTCAAGGGATATTCTCACACAAATCAACCTCGGCCAACGGTAATCTCCATTAAGGCTTATATTGTGTGTACTAAAGGACACTATATATTAAACACATAGATACTTAAACACATAAAAATATGATTGAATGATGGAGGGACCAATATTTTGGTGATAACAGTTGCCCTCGACAGGATTTGAACCCAAGTCGTCCAGTTAGCAGCCAATACCACTACTGACTAAACTACGGAAGTCACCAAAATGTAACGAGTAACCCGTACTTCGTTATTTTGTAACAAACAAAATAAATGACGATAAAAAACGTGACACGCATCAAACGGAACCACAAGTAAAATGAACAGACACTGAATAACTCAAGAACACTGCTATACGTCTTTTGTAATTACAAGTAATTAGAACAAGATCACTTCCTTATGGTCGGTGCACATACTGACATTCCGGTGTGGCATTATCTCATTAACAAAAGAACAACAAATAATATTTTCATGTTCAAACCGCAATTCGACTGAAGTCACTATTTTAATTGAGATTGTACTTGTATATGTAAACGTGTGTGTGTATGTAGTAAATCATAGCATATAAATATTAAGATCAAAAAATCCTTAATTATACATGACTAATAAATTTTATAATACGCTTAAAGCAAACTTAGTACCTATTCTAATCTATGATAGAAACAAATCGCTCAATCTGTTGATCAACTTGAAAACGATTAGACCAATTTTTGTTATACTTACTTTTAAACGTACCTACCGCGAAGTACATGGATAGTTTTTATGAAGAAATTACATAATAAAATTCAAAATTTTCATAAAACGACCCTCGGGTCGTACTAAGTTATGAAACAAGTTTTCAATTATTATCGATCTATTTACGCTACCTCCTATACGACATATTATCTAATAAGCCGAGTTATCATATACATAGTTATATGATATGATTTGGAACTACTCTATCATAGTAGGAACTTACGTATGTGTGCGTGTGCCCGGAGTGTTGCACTCACGCGTGCGCCAACAGGTTGTGTGCTCTAACCACATATGCAGCAAACCGGAGATGGACCGTGTCCAACGCGAATCGTAAGACTCCCTTACTAAAAATTGTCAGTTCATTCCGTGTTGTGAACTTGCTTCTTGTTTTGTTGCTAAACGAAAACTATTAAAATTGAATGCACACAATCGATTTAGGTAAGTTTTAGGTAAGTGTGATAATGAAGTGAATCAACGACGTGGAAATTACATCATAAGAAAATACAAGACCTCAAACTTTTGAGGTATACACGCGAACGTTTTTTTTTAAACAACTTACCTATTCTAAATCTACCAATCTTTATATGTACTTATATTATAAATGAAATGAATATCACGAAAAGCTACCTCTTCGGAAATTTTGCGTCTTTACCATTACATCATAACAGTCAAACGTCTACTATGATTATGATAAGCTTTATCACTAAGATGACTGTATTGAATATCTATCTTCTATTTGAATATACCTCTTGTCATTTTCAAACGAAAGTTTAGATCGTTTCTGACTTTATCAGTACTGATCAAACTTTTCATACTGATAAGTTTTTAAGGAATGAATTGTTACTGAAGGAACGCCAGATTGAGACTTGAGAGTACACAGACACTTAAATTACTTGAACTGTTGACCATAATACTGTCTTCACGTTTAAAACGGCAAATGTGGTTGGCAATTTCAAATGCATACGTCTTTGACTATTTACTGAGGAAGCAATGCGGTGTGCACCATGTGTATTTGTTTGCTACATGAGAACAGTGAGTTATGATCGCGCTCAGTTCCGGCCACAGCCGCACTTTCCAATGAAAGTGACAAGCAGCCTTGCTCCGCGGGCTGCCAGGAATGTGCCTGAGTTCAGAAGATATGAAAAATATGTGTTAGGAGCCTTAGTACCTACAAAATTCTATCATACACATTAGAGGTATCAAAGGACTCAAAATTTTACTGGAATACAAGCGAAAAAAGCCTAGCATAATAAGAACTAATATGAAAGAAGTTCAGAAAATCTGAAAAATATGTGTTAGGAGCTCTAGTACTTACAATATGATGTCATACACATTAGACATGTCAAGGGGCTCAAAGTTTTACTAGAGTATTAAATGATAAAAAATCAGATTTTTAAGACGATATTAAGCTGAAAACAAACTCATTTTTGGGGTCGCTAATATTGAAGTTGTAAGTACTCGTTATTCTTTAGTTGCATATCTCTTGTAAAAATATTTTATGACTCCATTAAAGCACTAAATTATTTCAAGATCTACTAAATACAGCGTCGTATAACATGTCTGGATGCGGGTGGCGCAGGACCGGTCATTGTGGCAATCTTTGAGGGAGGCCTATGTTTCAGCAGTGGACGTCTTTCGGCTGATATGATGATGATAACATGTCTACGCTAGCTACAAGGAAACCACCCAAAAAAATAAATTAAGCGACGTACATTGATTTGTTTATCTTTATATCTTTTTTGTCTTGGTTTTATGTCACCGAGTCTGAATTTTTGAGTCGAGTTCAATTTTCACTTTCAATACTTTAATAAGCTGTCAGTCGCTCAAAAATGATTTAAACGGCGCCCTTTTGTTATACAAATCGGACCCTCCTCAATTTTATTGAATGATGGAAATTTAAATGAACAAGAACAACTAATAAGAACCGTGGCGTATCTGACAGTGCGTTCGTTGGCGCTCCTCCCGTAGACATTACGAATTTTCAATTCATCTTTTCGTGTTTATTTACTTCAAAGATTATTTGAACTGAATGAAATTGATTGTTGTCTGCTTAAAGAATTGAATTTATTAAAGGATAGCTAAATTAAATTATTATTTGCAAGAGCCCTCCAAATTATTTGACTTATCGTGAATACAACAATAAACTGGTAGTCAAAATATGTTAATATTTATTTTTTTGTCCTTCTTTGTAATGGAGTCGTTTCGTTTTCCTAATTGTATTTTTAACTACAACGAAAATATGTCGTTTTGTCATGTTTTCCTTGTAGTGTTGATGATAGAATTAGACATTTAATTACTATCAACAGCATTGCATAGATGTTAATTTTCAGAAATGTTGCGTATTGTATTGTTTCTCATAGATATAATATATTTCCTAGCTTATCTTTGATTACTATGGCAATTATTACACTTACAGATGCCGGTACTTCTAGAATTACAAGCGTTTATAATCTACGGTAGCTGTAAGCTTACAAATAGTAAAAGGGAGATGAATTTGATGCCGCGTATGCGTAGCCTTTGATTGCCAATACTATCCATAGACATGTACAATTGTACAGGGTTTAATCGATAAGTATTTACAGGCCATAATTCCGTAAATCTGAGAGATATCACAAAAAAAATTACTGATATCGAAAGTGCATTACCCAACGAATAAAATTATACTAGGTATTAACTTTTTTGAAATAAAATCAGAACCATGTCAAATGTTAACTTCAAACCCTCCAATACATTTAGTACGTAACCGTTCATTCAAAGACTAGTTTAATACGATTTTTTTTTTATTTAAGAGTAAATGTTAGATTAATTATTTCATAAACGGTATTATTATTACTACAATATATTCGTACAAATAACGAATCTCTAACAGTTTTATCTCTTACGACACCCGATATTATTTAAGGCTGTAAGTCGTCATACTAAATGTATGGGAGCGTTTTAAGTTAGTATTTTTAATATTACTTCATCTATTTAGAAAGAGTTATCAATGTAATTTTACTCGATGGGTAACGTACTTTCGATATCAGTTATAAGTTTTCTGATATCTCTCATATTTACGGAATTATGGCTTACGCTTATCGATTACAACCTGTATATGTTCCAAAATTGTTTTGATCTTTTGAAAATATTCTACAACAGTATCTCCACGTCATAATTATATGTTAAAGTAATGCTAACTACGCTACCGACCACGTAATTTAAAGTTTGTATTCTATGACTCGCTAGTTTAATTCAATTCCATTTCCAATGAAGACTGCAATGTGATCGGTTTTCTTGGAGACGCGCGTTTTTAAAACAACTCAATTAATTAAATCGTAACAAAGCTTGATTTAGAAGGAAAAATACAATAAGGATATCTAAAATCAAGTGCGATTTTATTATCTTATTTGCTCAAAGGATGATCTTACTCATACTACCTTGTATTGTTAATGAAATGAGTTCGACGCATTTAGTGAGACAAAATTGAACATTTTTTTTCTTTCTATGGCATGCAATCAATATGCAATATTTAAAAGAAATGATCCTAAAATTGTAAGATAACAAAATATTTACAGTAAATCTTAAGATACATTTTCATTCAACAGTACTTATACGTATAAATAGCTTACAAGGCTCAGAACACTAAGTGAAGTCATATAGCCTTTTGTATGAAGCGGACACTCTTGTCCAACTTGTTCTTCGCGAGTGCACTCGACTTTGTGCAGTTCATACCGAAACCCCCTTGATTAAAGCGCAGCTCAACCACTCTCGTTCATTGCAGTTCTCGGTAGCCATTATCACTTATTTCCTATTGCCTCATACATCAGTAATTGAAATTCAGTCTGAGAGAGCAAATGGTACAAAATAGGAAGTAATAAACGGATTTATTGAAGAGTTCATAGCAAAATGTTAGGCTATTAATGATATAGCTAATTATTAGAAAATAATAATGTTTACCACCACTGTCTTCTCAGGACAATGGTGTAGGGTTAGAATCGGTAGTGGATTTTTTTCTTGTTACTGTGTCAGACGAATCGAAAATGCTTATCAATAAGCTCATACTTGAATAAAGAATAGTTCGACTTGGACTTTGACTATACTGATGAAGATCACAAATACATCTCGTATTTTATTTTTTGCTACTTAGGTTCTACCCTAACTAGTAAGTATTTGATTTAATTTCTTACAAAAAAATTAAGATAAAATAAGGACAGGAAAAAAGAGAGGATAATAGCAATAACACGGAGTATGAATATGAAACGTACGTTAGGTATGAAATTGATTCTTGTACATCATCATCATCATCATCATCATCAAAATAATAAAATTAAATGTGTACCTTAAATAATTTTGTTAAATTTGAACAAACAGTAAAAGTCACTTGTAAGTAAAATAAATCATGTTTTTAAATATATCTTGTCACATTTGTGAGAAATCCCAATGTAGGTTTTCTGGTCAATTGGCTTGTTTTAGTTCTAGTTGACAAATCATCTGAAAGCGTTGCTAATGGATAAGTGGCGTAAATTTTAGGTTTATTAAACTCAATTCCGTCATACCACATAACCGCCATAGCCAATTAAATTAGCCAATGATGGCTCTGCATGTTCTTTGAGAACAATTCCCATTCTAAAAATGCCAATAATCTGAAATCTATATAAACTACACATTACACGTATTATGGTCTAGTAGGTGTGTACTCGTAAGTAAAATTGTGTAACTTTATCAGCCACAAAATAATAAACCAGCCAAGAGCATGGTCCGACATGCTCCGTGTAGGGTTCTGCAGTTATTTAAAAAAACAGCTGGGCTGATCATTTATTCAAAATTGTTTTTATTTTAAAGTACCTATTCTATAAGCCGACCACTATTCATGATTATTTTTCATAATGTTTGTTATCCGCGCATAAAAGTTAAAGGGGGGAGACTTTTATTTTGTAGCGGTTATCTCCGAAGACATTGACTATTTTTTTTTATTTGGTACCCTTATTATTTTTAAAATACCTTTTCAACGATACCCCACACTTTAGGATTGCAGGGAAATAAAAAAATCATCCCCACTTTGTCGGCGTCATTAATATGTATACCTACTTGTATCAAAATGCAAACTTTAGTTCTTAAAGGCCACTGAGCTATGTCGCGGACGGACAGACAGACGGACATGTCGAGACTATAAGGGTTCCGTACTTGCTGTTCATAAAGATATAAGTTGTAGTTAGGTCTTCTATTTTTATGTTAACTACTATTGATTTAATATATTGCTTATAGTTACTGTCAACTCGTAACAGGTGACATATATTTTGTGTTCTTGTTTCACTTTATTCATGCTGATACTAATCAGAAACAATGCTGCTTTCATTAGATATTATCGAAGTAGTAGATGGGATTAAAAATAAAAATTACGTAAATTAAAAATGTAAACGTAAAACCACAGGCGACAAGAAGCTACCATTTTAATCGAGATCTTAATCGCTTTCTTTTGACACTTCCATTGTCTCGAGCATTATAGCTACGTAACCGATAAGAAATCACGATTAATGTAATCTGGCCCCGTTCCTTGCCCAAAACTATATAATTAATAAATTACTGTAATATGTATTTTGGTGACAATCACATGGACGACAAATGTCCCACGCATTGATTTGCCTCAGGTGTTACATTATAAAATAGGAGAATATTATTTTATCTCTCTGATATATGCATATTTAAACTCAAAGCTTATGTTTATACCTACAAAATAACGAGTGAAGACTCTTACAGAAATCTAACGTGGCATCTTAAAATTATGTGGTATCTTTGGCATTTTTTATAGTCAATGTTTTTTAAATATGCAAAATTGAAAATGTATTCTATTAAGCCTACGTACCTACTACGAGTACATATAGTTAACTAGTCAATTAATTTTGTATCCTGCGTCATAACATGCGTCAACATCTAGCCCTACAAAGACATGTGTCTTTTCATAGTACCGAATATATATTATGAACTTAATGATATTATGATATGTGTGAGGAGCATTTTAGTAATAATGACCAATTTTATAGCTTTCCATTGCTCATATATTACTCAATTCATTGGTTGTTTCATTATTCAATACCAATGTAAATGCACTGTTACATATACAAATATCTAACAGTGCATACGATTTTATTCGGTTTATTTGAAAAAAAAAAATATGTTCATATTCGTCATCCCTATAATATACCTCCCAATGGTCGTGATCACCATTATGCGAAATTATTTTCTTGAGGTTTCAGATCGCGCCCTCAACTCGGTTGGGAAATGGAATTTTCCTGCAGGTTATATAATAATTGCACTGTCGATTACTCATAGTTCTTATGCAAATGACGGCAATGACACTTGCGTAATGTTGCGCTAATCGACGCCCATCGATTCACTGTCGTCCGCAACCGTGGCGTACGTGGTGAGGTACAATTGCCTGCTAGCCTATTTTCACAACCCTCTATTAAAAATGTGTACCAATATTTCCTGTATATTGTATGACTATAATACTGATTTGTCATATCTGAAATACTCGCATCAATAACAAGATGAAATGTTATTGATGTATAAATTGTACAGTTCAATTTAAAAATATTTCCCTTTGCACTAAACAGGGTGCCCGCGAGAAAAGGGAAAAAATCAACATCGGATTTCTGACAAAATTTGAAGTTAAAAATGTCATATGAAGTTTTCTGGATTCAGTCTTTTTTAAGAGAAAATTTGTTTTTTTCTTAAAACCGTTTTAGACCGTTACGCTATGATAAACGCATTTTAGAAAACAATTTTGTCACCATGTTGTCTTAGTCTTGTCACACTTAATTGACAGAAATCAAATGAACAAAAATATTTTTAATTACCTAGCAAATGAAAAAAAAAACTTCAAAGTGCATTTTTTGCGATAGTTTGATTAACAAAATCCTTTTGTTATGTATTAAGGCATTCAAAAGATCAAAAAAAAAATTTTTTTTTGCACATTTGACCAGAACTCATTTAACATTTTTTGCTTCTTTTAGTCTCAGGAATATGCTGTTAAAATTTTTCCCTTTCCTCACGGGCACCTTGTATAATAAGAACATTGTAACTAGTTTATGAGTGGATTTTATTCCGATACATGTATAAAGTTTCACTTCATACTAGTTATTTGCTTACTTCAACAGGCACCAAAATCTTATTCGCGCAGTATAATTGCACGCAGTAAAAGAGTTCAACGCGCGTTCTGCGCTTGCGCATCGCATCAACTTGCAATAAAATTAGGTATTCAATTGTATTGACAAGACACGGCGCATTGTGGCACGCATAGCCAATACTTTACCGCAATGCAAAGGATCTAAATTATTTAGGTTTGGTATCAAACTTTCTACAATTTATATGAATCTTGTGAATCCAAGATCTCTAGCTTAGTAGACTGTGTCACTACAAATTATTACTAGGCCTCGAAAGCCTCATATCATAATGACATTCATAACCTACATTGTATGTTACTAATTTAACACTGGTATTTACTCGTATTTCATGTTATAAAACAAAGTGTGATTGATATTGACAATGTTATAGAAACTAAAATATCAAAGAGAGAAAGATCATGTCGTAAAACATGTTGTACCCTATGATCCAAGTAACATAATAATCTCATACTGAATAATATTGCAATCATTGTATCGACCTAGTAAGTACTACGAACGTCTTCTTTTTAGTGTAATTGGTTATCTTATGTCATGTACGAGTATAATTCTTTTGACAGGAACTCTCTAAATACATATAATATTTAGTGAACATAACAGATCCTGCTCTTTTTTCAAAGAATATATTATACATACCAATGAATAAAGTAAAACACTGCAATATTTGATGGATGGTTTAATCTATTTTTATACAGATAATCCGATTTCTTGCACTATTGGTTACACTATTGCACAGGATAAATTTGTGTAAAATTTGATTTAGTGCAATAATTGTTTCGGTGGAATTGGGTCGGCTAGCAATTTACATGCTAGATATTCCGTTTTAAGTCATACCTACACAATTTTAATGTTAGCTTAAAAACTTAAATTATGTAATTGTTTTCATATTATTTATTTTATTTTAACGATTTCTTGAATTTACATATATATTATTATGAGGTACTACCAAATTTGCAACTAAATAGTATTAGTAACACAAACAAATATAAGGTACAGTATTCTAATCTATAACTCAAAATTATTGTCATAATTGAATTTGTAGTATTAGTCGTGTGTTGCCTGTTCGTCTGCTAAACATGAAAGCAATTTGCAGTTAATTAAGTCGAGCATCGCACAGCAACTTCCTATATGCATTAACAGTATGAAATCTCATAATACCCGACGATTACGTCTATTACGTTCGCTGTTATAAGCCTGTATTACACGAGCGTACCGAAACACAATTATGCACTTTCAGGTAATTTACCACGTGGCCACTTAAAACGTATCAAAATTGCTATAAAAGAATTTGGAAATCAAATTGCGTCGAATTGTATATTGTATTCGAGCTTAATAACTAAAAGTCACAATTTTTCTTTTTTGATAGCCTGTTGAAGTGTTCCAGTGCTGGGCAAAGTCCTATATTTTCCGAAAATTGACTTGGTTTTATGCAAACACCTGCCACTCTAAGTTACCTACAAATCTTAATTCAAGTGCATTATAATTGTAGATAAAGCTTATTACCTACCTTTTTATTTTAAGCTAGAATAATTACGATTAGATTTGTTAATGCATGTCTTTATAGAACAAAATAAATACGCTTAGCATTTAAATAACTTTTCGCGATTGAAGTATTTGTCTGGCTTTACTTCAATCGCGAAAAGTTATATTATACTTTTCTTTTTCTTCGACTAGTTTTCTTCGACCACACATCAAAGAAACTCATCTGCTACGCTTCGCATGTCTTCAAATTTATTAACTTCATCTCTTTGTTTATATTCGAGATAAACCATGATATAATAATAACACAAGCAAGTGACCTTCGTTGCACATTATTAATCCTTCATAATAAGCAAAAATTTGGTTTATTATGATATCCAATATTAAAAAATATATATTTAAGCATCAAGATCACATCTTTGTGTAAAATTCTTAAGAAGTTACTTGGAACCACTTTTACAATCCTTTTATAGAAATAAGTATGCAGTCATTACCGGTTATTTAATAGGACAGCAGCACGTTTTTTACCATACTACAGTAAAGCACGGATGAAAAATTAAATTACAAATCGGTTGACAACAAAGATTTCATTACACAGCAAAAAATACTAACGAAATTATCATGTTAGTATAACGAACAGTACTTAAAAAAGGTTAGTGATAATATGGGTTATTGGCCACATCAACAATACATAGTCGTGCACCTGTTTGTATTTACTCGTACCTTAGTCACGACTGAGGTGGTCAAAGTTTGTAAAAAGTATAAAAAGCATTCAGTTTCAATACCTGCATTCTTGCACGTTTCTTTGGTCTTATGATATTTACCGATGAGCCTTATCAATAAAAAGCAATCAAAAAGCCAGATCAACATGCCTCAAGCTCTTTTCTTATTCAAGTAGTCAATACCAAAATCAACTCTACATCGCGGTGTTAGCGCCCAAATTTAAAAACTGCGCAAAACAACTACACGAGGTTAAAGCAATATGTAATCGAAGTTGACACCGGATTCCGTTAAATCATACAGTACGAGTACGTTCATTGAACTTTCCTTTTTGAGTTAACTTTCGCATACACATAGCGCGCTTTATAGTTTGTTTGAATTTAAACTTTGCTTGCAGAGAATAGGGACTCGAATAAAAGAAATAAACCTATTTTATAAAGACTGCTTTGTCGATGTACCCCTTACGTAGAGTCATATGTAGGACACAGGAACTTATAACGGCTTGAGAGCCGCGGAAGAAAGCAGACAGACTCGTTTTGGTCAGAGAGAACTATTGAACATTAAATAATAGTGATCTCACTTCATTAATATTGAAAAAAAAAAACAATCCCCTAACGGTTTTGTTTGCTGATAATAGTTATTATAAACACCCTTGCGTGCTTGCCTCAAGTGCTATAATGTGACGGCATATTAAATTTTAAGTCGACTTTGAGACAAAGAAAATTTGCTGCTGATTTTTCGAACCAGGTTAAAGATTAAAAAAAAATGTAAATCGCAAGTTTGCTATAATTTGTCAATTAAAAATTTTAGATCGCGATTATAACTGTCATTGGTGGAACAATAAAAGATACACGATTGATATTATAGGTACATAATTGAGGGTGTATCTATTAACATGCATAAATGCGGAAGAACGTTAGCATAAACGTGCCGACCCCATCAAACCAATGTGTCAAAAATATGTGTAAAACAAGAAACAAAAGAACCGGTTAAGATCGAATTGGCTACGTCAACCAATGGTTCCATATAAACTATTCTATGCCTCTAATGTTGAAGTCAATATATGATATGATTAATAATATTATTTTGTTGTTTAAGATTATAGAATACTCTTTTGAAACAATTTTTTTAAGATAAATAAATTAGCTGAAATAAATCTATGAAAACGGATAAACTCGCGTATATTAATTAACTTTACGAACCCTGTAAAGTGTTCGAAATGTCGGGATGAAGTCAAAGTTAATTAATATACGCGAGTTTATCCCTTTTCATAGTTTTATTTCATGTGTATTCCCCGAGGTAACTGAAGAAAATATTATTGTAGTAGCTATGAAGCTTTTATCTACTACAGCTAAATGACTGAAAATATTATTTTATAATCAACTCTAGACTTAACAGATATTCTATTTATCATAAACCTAGAGGTCAACCTAAAACTTCAAACCTTGCATCTTTTATGGTTATAATGTGGACCGTATTAACAAATTCATACATTTTATGAGACGTTATACACCACGTCACGTTGCTATTTTACTTTAGGTTATCTTCTTGTAACAATAACTTGAAATTAAAACCTGTTCTAACTCACAGCAACATTGCTATTAATAATTGTGTACGATACTACAGGTACATAAATTAAATCATCACTATTGATTCATCTAAAAATAGTTAAGCCCGTAACCGCAAAAACAACAAGCTTGTTAAAACAAAGCATCAATAAAAACTTATTATTTATTTAATAAGTAAAGTAACGGATCCCTACTGGCCGGCGGCGGCGCACGAGCGTGAGCTCTCATCACGCATGAGTATTAAGTAATGCCTTTATTTTGACGTGACACAACATACAAGCTTCCTCGTTGTTAGCTCATTATTTTTTCTGAATGAATCGATGCAACGTCAAGGTTATCTTGGCCAAGTTCAAGTAATTAGGCCGTTCATCGATCTTGGCACACGATTTTAATTAACAAAGCTATTGCCAACTTTACTGTGTGTCTATATATGTAAAAGAATAAAATTGAGCAGCGCATTAATAATGATTATTTTTGATGTCTGTCATTGTAAACTTTTGTTTATCTCTTGAATTTTAATAGCGACGTCGTAATTCGCGATAAACATGCAGATGGACGCACTGATGTAAATCGCAAGCGCCTGGCTCGACTGGGGAAGTATAAAAAGGTGATTATTCAGAGTTACAGAAGTAATAAAAACAGTCGTAGCGCAAAGAATTGCAATTTAGACTTAGGTACAAAAGTCATTTATCATCGCGATTGTTGTCGGCATCTGCCACGTGGAAATAATCGTCTAAATTCGGCGGCAGCGCCGGTCCGAGCGCCGGCGATCCGCGGCCAGGTAATAACTTCAATCTGGCCCGCCAGCAAACTCCAGAACGGCCAAACTTACTAACATTATCTTTTAATCCGGAACGCACACAAATAAGACGATGCCGAGAATTTCCCGAAATTGAACAAACTTTATGTGAGACAAAATAAACTGACGCAGAAGATCGTGGCCCTCGTTTACTGTTTCTAAAGCTATGAGAATTTCTTATGAAAATATTTGAGAGGAAGTCTGATTCCCCGTTCTCCATTCAATTCCCTTTGAAACTAAATCACAAGTTTTAATGGAAGACTTTGACAATACCGTATTGAAAGTCAGCTGTCGAATTCAATTAAATGTGAAGGAGGGTTAAACGGCGCGGAGGTACGGAAGGGAATTACTCCATTCACAACCACATAATACACAGGAAAGGATTAAATCGTCTGCCATTCCTGTAGTGGCCATCAGCAGTTTTATAGCCGTTGATAAGGTAAAATAGAAAATATTTCATACCCTCGCCCAAATTACATATTTTGTGTTTTACTCTTATCTCGTTATTGGCGTTTGTACTTACACACTAATGGCAAGATCCTCGAGATTTCATTACAAAACATGTAAAGTAACCATCTATCTACATAAGCGGTCAAGTTACCATCTACCAAAACTTAATTTTTACTTTTAGTGAACAGTAAAGTCAAAAGATTATTTGAGTATGCAAACACCGCAAAAATCACGTCCTGTTTAAATGCTACTGCATTAAGTAGTTTATTGTTATATGACCATTGTGTTTTGTTTCATTAATACACATCCATTAAAACGGCGAAGAATATTTTATTTTATGACTTATTCGACTTCTGCGAATGGTCCAAGGCAAGATTGCTTGCCTAAAGAAAATTAAGACAGGGATATATAAAATACATGGATCATTTAATTCAATTTACGGAAACGTGTTAATGCGCTGTTTATTATCCGTACCAGTAATTATACTACGTCTGTGTAGCGTAACTACATAATTAAAGTCTTGGTGTGACTGCGGAACCCTAATAATGTCTGACCATTTTCTTCACACAAACTTCGGACTTTATCACACTAGACGTTACCCGCGTGTTCTTATGAGGCCTTAAGTTATACAATTTACGTGCAGCACAATATTATCTTCAACAAAGTCAGCTTACTTATGTACCTACGAACTATTTTTAAAACGTTAATAAAGGTTCTGCCATGAGATTGCAAGAGATGTAATAGCTGAATACATTAGTAATTTTTAATCATTTACTGTCGCCTTTATGGGTAGGTAGGTATTTAAGAATAGAGCACCTACTTTATTCTTGAAGATATCGCAGAAGTCTCAAGTATTATCCGCTTGAGTGTTCATTCTTTTTATAACCTACCCTCTTAATGACGATGTAGTACCACTATATACCTAATATAAGTATATTAGGTATATAGTGGTACTACATACCTAAATCGATGAACAAAATTGAAGATTGATAAGTATCAATCTTCAATTTTGTTCATCGATATTTTTTCCTAAAACTTAAACACAGTTTGATAATAATACCGTAAGCATATTTTTCTTCTCAATCATAGTATTCATAGTATACAAATATCTATAAATGCAATACAATTTTTAAATAGGTGCATAACAAATCTACAAAGAACTGATAGAAAACAATACTATATTAATAGCCATTTTGTCTCTTTAATTCTTGTACTGTTTTATTCGCACCACCCCGATAATTAAACTAGGTGCATATATCAATGTACATTCATGTAAAGCTTGCTCGATGAATAATAAAGTTTTGTTTTTAATAAAATGTACAGAAAAAGTCATGGCTGAAGAGATTTCACTGTAAACCGCTACTGCTGCTGACCAGGCGAACACTGAAGTTTGCAATTTTTGGGGATTTTTCTTTGTCACTCTACTGACGCCGTCGTTGGAGTGACAGAGACAAATTCCCGAAAAGTACTGCCTTCGGTGTTCGCGGTAGCGGGCCAGGCACCAGGTGATGAGCGTGTTTCATCTAGCTTTGTATTATGCTAATCAACTTACCAACTTTTCGAATAGAATGAAATTTAATTCCTCCAGTAACTCTGCCCGTTTAGAACTTTCTTTATTTGAATTATTCGAATACTGATAAATTTCAAAAACTCATTCACAATTTCATTGAACGATTTTAATTTTATTGACAGTCTTGTTCAATAATATAGTAGACGCAGAATTCATTTTGTGACATCTGTTGTTTGAAAAAAATCCATCATGGTTTAGGTGTCAAATTTTGCACATGTCCATGACTCCATGCCCGTGACTGTTTCGATATTCATTTCATTTAATTATTACTGAAAACATTTTATTGTTTCGTTTAGGTACTTTATTTATATTATGATACATTTTTTGGTAAGCCGTTTCTTTTAGTTTACATGCCTTGACAATAAGACATAGATAAGTAAATAATCATAAGCACACGCCAACTTATCGTTGTACATAGGTACATCATCAGCCTATCAAGTCCACTGCTGGACGTAGGCCTCTCCTATTAACTATGCGCATGAACGCATTGGGAGGTAAATGCCCATAAGCGCCACGCTTGGCAAGCGGATTGGCGATCGCAGTAATGTGTCCACTATGATGACGCTACTGCCCATCATCAACCTTTTATCAAATAATGGTCAGTGACACTTTAATCCCTTAGTCGACTCTTACGACACCCGCAGGAGGAGTTGGGGTGGTGACAAATGTATGCTTACTGCCGTCACCACACGGCTAGTCGACTTATAACTTGTTATATGATAAGTATTTATTTAATATTTTTGCAAAAACTAGTCAATTGAAAAATATATGTGATTTACTCACCTTAAAGTAGTATATATTATAATGTTGATATTAAGATATTGCTATTCATATTACATACCTATTTATGTTTCTAAACTGGTTTGACACAAGCACCAGTTACGCTGAGTCGCTTCCTATTGAGATGTGCTAAGGACGAGACATATGAGCCCATCGTTGACAATTTGTTTTAAAGTCTTTATTTGTATAAAATATTTTTGTTTATATTTTTATTTCTTATCTATTTAAATTGTAAACGTAATCAAGAACAATATATTACACCCACTGAAATAGGTAATGTAATTAAATCAACAACGATTTTTGTTGACAGTCAGTGAAGTAATGATGGTTGATTTTTTATTGTTTATGCTCGTATTCATATATTCGTCACTCACGCGCATTGGTAATTAAGAGATAACAACCATCATAATTCCATCTAATAAGCCATGACGATAAAAGCCATCTTACTAGTAAGCCCAGTAGTCAAATAAATAATTATTAAGTGGATTTGTTGACCGTACATTCAACATAACATCGTAATTTTCATCACACTTACATTCTAAGCGCGGTATTGCTTGCATGCATCGCGGGAGCAATATAAAAGTAAAATTCCCTAGGGAATTTCATCTCACAAAAAATATTTTGTCTTATAACTTATTTTTTGTCAGCAAGTGTGATGAAAAACATTGTATGCATCACGGTCGGTAAGCCGAATACTAACTCGAGTCATTAAAAGCCCTCCAGAATGTACTATTATTTTTGCTTCAAAATATTTACTTGGTAATTTTATGAGAAAGCGGTGGTGGCTCAGTAGTTTAGACGTTTGACTTTCATTCCGGAGGTCGTGGGTTCAAACCCTGGCTCGTACTAATGAGTTTTTCCGAAACTTATGTACGGAATATCAGATGATATTTACCAGGTAAAAGGTATTTAGCTTTCGGTGAACGAAAACATCGTGAGGAAACCTGCACGAAGCTGCTAACGATCCACGAAGAAATTCAAAGGTGTATGTGAAGTTCCCAACCCGCTTAGGGCCAGCGTGGGGACTATTGCCAAATCCCTCTCATATATAAGAGGAGGCCTGTGCCCAGCAGTGGGACATTATATAGGCTAAAATATATATATTATTATTAATTTTATGAGTAACTAATAACTTTTCTACCGTAATCAGTATTATTTCTTGGACTTCTGTTGCCAGTGTGAACAAACCTTTTACATATGGGGTCAGTCCAACACAGCTCTCACTTCGACCTCCGACCCCTAACATACCTATTACCTACCATCCACTTATACAACTATTACGCTATTAAGTCTATTATGTCACTCGTATTATACCAGCGCTTTAGGATATTCATTTTATTTACATTCGTTGCGGCTATTTTATTAACGCGCATTGTTAATGAAGATGTCAGTAACAATTGTTTTAATTGTAATTAACTTACACGAACATTAACTTTATTATTAGCTCAAACAATATTCTGTTGTTTATTTTTCATGGAAGGCATTATCATACGGGTAGGTTTATATAATTTCCCTTTTCTTCCCGTGGGTGTCGTAAGAATCGACTAAGGGATATAAATGTCATTGACCATTCATTTCACTGAGGTAAACAACAACAGGGTATAAATCTATGATTCATTTATTGAAAATTGGTCTGCAGTAACATCATTCATTTATTAAAAATTGATGCTGGGCAGCAGCATCATCATAATGGACACACTTCTGCGATCGTCAAAACTGCTTGGCCAGCGTGGCGATTATAGGCATTTAATTTACATCCTTATGCGTCTTATGCAAACATTGTCAGCCTCCCTAGCCTAGTTGCTAGTGACCTTGCCTATGAAGCTGGGAAGTGGGGCTTGGTCGATTTGTGTAAGATGTCCCAAGATCGTTATTTGTTTATTTTATTTAAAAAAAAATTGGGAAATTTCTCACACAGAAATGTACAAGATCATTTAAAACAATATCTAAACGAGCTAATGGAATGTATATACTGGATTATATGCAAAACTTGTCCTTTAAAATTGCTCTTGACAGAAGCAAATTAAAGTGAATGATGCTTTAAGGCAACTAGCTTTCTCTTAACAACTGTGGTTTGATCCGAGTAACAAGAACATGTAATCATAATCTTATCCATGCATTTATTTATCAAACATAATAATATACGGTCATTTTATCCAGCTAGCAGCTTAGTAATGTATTAAAATATACATGCTACATTCTTAAATTAAAAATAAAATAAAACACAGTGAGACACACGTGCAAATTAGAAATAGAAATAAAAAAAATATTCATGGCATTAATATATACATTTCACAAACATGAAATAATAAAACATTTGCAATTTTTTTGTTTGTGCTCTGTTGAACTACGTATATATAGTAGTATTCTTGAATTATTAAATTTAAATTAGAAGGTACACGTACCAAATTCAATGGTTGACACCTTAATGCCGAATATATAACCCCCGTCTGTCACTTCTGTCATAATGACATAAAAAGGTTACGACGAGAACTCATACATTCATGTTCTTCTTATTTAAAGCTTTAAATGAACTTGTTCTATCTAACGTATCTGACCATTGCTCAAAACGTTTTTACACAATATTACTAGCGCTAAGTGAGCGCATTGCGCATCTCTTTAATTAAGGGTTCCTTTTGTACCTTTTTGATATGGAGTTCTAAAAACGAATGGTATACCATGCTATTTTAGAACTCTGTCAATGAAATCAATGATAAGTTTAGATACAAATTATTTCAATTAAATGTTTAATTTGTTTGTTTCAGAAGGACTGAGTCGTACCCTCCTGTTTGGTAAGTAAGCCAATACATTATTCTCGCAAGGATGCAGTGTCAACTGTACTCCTTCTATAATTAATGTAATCTGATTTCAATACTATTTTGAAATATTTCCATTGCATCTCAATGGAAATTTTTACTTTTTGGGTTACCCAAGTAGCGCGAAGTTATAAAAACCTTATTTTCACTCATTTTCGTAACGACAATTAAGCACTAAACGATAATATCTCCGTTTTGGTGTTCATTTTGCAAACTATAAGCCATATTATAATATTAAAAACTTCTTAAATATATTGTACTCAATTTGTCGTTACGAATCTGACTGAAATAAAGGTTGTTTAACTTCGCGCTAATTGGGTAACCCAAAAAGTAAAGCTGCCCCAATGCATTTTTTAACTGCCTTTGTAGCCTAAGACATTAGTGCCACCGCAAACGAGTAAGCCATACTTTGTTGTCAGCTATGAAACAAAACATCTCGGCGATCTTTATAGTTTATCGCTGTCTCTCTCTCTCTCTCTCTTTCTTTTTTTTCTTTTTCGTGTCTCTTTTGTTTATACGACGCTTATATTCTGTTATCGCTCGCGCTGGGACCAGTGTCAAATAGTCGCGGTAGCACTGACCATGCCTACGAAACTGAAGGACCTAGGTTTGAGTCTCGGTAACATCAATACATATATCTAGTACCCTTAATTATCATTCCCATTGAGCTTGTTGAGGACTAATTTGTATGAGATTGTCCCATGATAATTACTTACCTACTCGTATGTATGTTATTCTGGTTAATCGGGAGCCGGGTGTTAAGACGACTACTAATATGCATCAGACAGAAGATTATAATAATATTGGTAATGGAATATGCATTTATACTACCATTATTAACTTTGGAATAATAAACTTGCGTCGAGTCGTTGCGCGTGCCGGATTTTGATTATGTAAATTGTCACCTTTTGTGTATCGTTGCTAGGTGACAATTTCAAAGTCAAAAAATCAAAACATCCAACACATATCAGCATTGGAAAGCGCAACGACGCATGTGTATCTTTCCATTTTTTTGAGCAGACGGGTCGTCCAATCTGTAAATTTACGTTGCAATCCAGTTTCATTTTATTTAAATATGTGTACAGTATCAATACTACAATTTATGTACATAGATTAAATCTAACTAATCTCCTTAACCTAAACTATATCTACGATTGGCCCTTGTGGCATTGTACCGAGGATGCTGGTGGCATTTCCTCGCTGTATTGCAATACTGATGCGTTGTGAGAGGAAGTCGCCAAGTCTTCGGTCTTTAGTTACGTCAACCTGACGTTTCGCGATCTCAGCAAACAATTTGCGTGCGCTGGGGCCCCATGAACCTAAAGTTTCTACCCCAAACGGTACAAAATCGTACTATTTGCCACGTATCAATTGAGGAGGATCCTCTTAATGGGTCGAAACATGTAGAGCAATGATCGGCATTATGTGAATACAGATGTAGAGTTTTCACGGAAACGCCCGAATCAAAATCAAGTTGAGATGGACAAACAAATACGGCTGTTTCCCTGGAAATACGAAGGAAGAGGATTTTGCACCACAGCTGTAATCCGGTTCGACATAATAGAAAATAGACATAATATACATTAAATTGACATTGATATACTTACATAATAAGATCACTAAAGCTAACTCAGGGGACAGAAAAAAGTTGGTGTGCACGAATAATACTGCCAATTTTATGCCAGCTTTCCACTGCGAGCGGAGAGGAGTCATTAATGGGTCAGTTTAACTTTCACTGCTGCTGTGACTCGCAGCCCTCAAATGAATACTAGTCCTTAGAGAGCGATGAACGTGAAACGGAGCCATTAATGAGTCCGCTCCGCTCTAAGTGGAAGGCGGGCAATAAAATGTCTAGATGTGTAGAAGTATGTCTAAGTGAATAATAATGCAATCGATATAATTTTAAATGTTACTTTTTATATTGAATACACTTATATTAATGAAAACCAAATGTTGTTAAAGCTTAATTAGTTCATTAAAAGTTTTGCTGTCATTAAGCTTACTGGTCAATTAATGAGCAGCAGACTACTACACATTATTAATAGCCAGATTTACTCATTATTCTGTATTGGAAAAGTAATGGATAATTAGCACACCAATATCAAAACTGCAAATTATAGACATTTTAATTTTTAAACTCCATACAAACAGCAAACAGTATGTTAATGCTTTTATCAGTTTAATTTAGCTATGCGATTTAAGTAATCATAGATTATATTGGTAACACCCTTTTAAATGTACTAACAGAGCTGGGTGCTTAGACAAGTTGCCAATCGCTAGCGCTTAGTAGCGAATCGTAGTTTTCCCTCTCTGTCACTCTTTCATATTAGCGCGACGAAGACAGTTAGCTGCCTTTCGCTTACGATTGACGATTAAACGCTAGCGATTGCCAACTTGGCTAAGCACCCTGCAATCGTATACGATAAGCGATATGTCACGAGACCATAATAATGTATGGAAATGGTCACGTGACTTTTCTTTTGAATCTGTAATTCTCAGACATTTATTACTTATCAGTCTTATCACTTATCGAATACGATTGCAGAATTGCATCTTGGCTAGGACTGCTGAGTTTTCTCGTGCATTGGAGTGGCGCGATTTTGATTCATAGCTGTATAACCACAACTTGTGCTATCCAAACGTAGCCATTTCATGTATGTACGATTTTAATTTACAAATTAAATAACATCATTAACACGTTCGACGCCGGTGACACACATATGTGACCGAAAAAACTGTACTCCTATGCCAGTGACACACATACGTGATCAAAGTAATCTTATTCTTATGCCACTAGCATTAATCAAGTTCTCACTCCTATGCCAGTGGCATCGAAATACGAGTACGAACGTTTTTGACACAGTGCTGTGTCACCGGCATAGGAGTACAATCTTTTCGGTCACACATGCGTGTCACTTGCATAGGATTTCTATCAGATAATTTCGATCGGTATAGTATAAGCACTTAGTGAAACAGTACTGGAGGCGAACGTGTTAACGATGCTTTGCTACAGTCACATCTGTTATGAACACGTAAAAAAATATGCTCCAAAAATTTAAGACAGTAACGGTAAGCATAAAACATATAACTTTTAGTAGGGTTAACTAAATTAAAATGCGTGAGTCAATTCACGTTCAAAATGCATTCAGATAAAATAATAAGGCTGATTGGATTCGGTTGCCGTGGAGTCCCGGACACTGCCACCCCCGAAGGTGTCCCAGTTAGATTAACTCGCATGTCTTATTAAATTGGGCTCTGGGCGAATCGGAAACTATCGACCCCCGGCGCCGGCGGGCGTCGGAAATCAAACTAATCGATTTTCATTTCGCCGACAGGAAATTAAATCCTTTGAGAGTCGTTCTCGATAACGGATTTCAGCTAAGCACGACACGTGTTCTGCTACTGGCTTCATAATGCGGGGTTAGGAGTCCGCACAGACTAACACCAGACGCAGCATTAGTTATGACACCATGAACATTATGTTTATGAAGAATGCGAAGTTACTACACAATACATGCGTATAAATTTACTTGTGAATGAAGATTTTCCTGCGACCGCATATAAACATGGACGACTAAAACTAGCGCAAAAATGCCCCCAAACTCTTTGACAAGTTCAACAAGAATACAGTCAATCAACACTTTAATGGAGGTATCACTATTTTTAAATGGCGGGTTAATTTTGTGTAGGTCAATATAGCAATTCATAACCATGATATTATAAGGAAGAGGCAACCCTCTTCCTTATAATATCAACTGTCAACACAGTTGTCAACAAAATTTTAAGACCGTTTTGAGAGACAATTTTGTTTTGCGTGCTATCTGCATGTTTAATTTGTTCATAGAGGTGTTCGTATTAGATCTACTAATGTATCTTACACCCATAGATCTTACACCGCTATATACTACAACAGTCCAAAATTACCCCTAATTCTTATATTTGTTAATGTATTTCATAGTTTTCATACATATTTAATTTGTAGAACACCTTTGCGTGGTGAGCTCTAGTCGTCTTAATAATGCTCTCTTATGCTTGAGGTAATCTGTGGCAGTCCGCCAAGTGCAGAATATGTCGGACTAGTTGTTTGGGCTACGTGTGTAGAAACTAATTAATACGTACGCGTACGAGAAAGAAACTTAAAATACTTAACTCTCATCATTTGCTCAAAAAAAACATTAAAAATAAATACTTATGGCTTGTGGCATGGGTTTCTAATATAATAACAGTAGGTATTACTTACTATTAATATTTTTATAATTAATACGCCCTTATTCGCCACGCTGCGGGTTGGCGATTGCATTAGGGTGTCCACTGTGATGATGCTGCTGCCCATTATCAATTTCTTATACATGAATATTCTTTGACACTTCAATCCCTTAATGGAATCCGTCAAGAATAGTGGTGACAAATGTAATAAATGTATTGTTACTGCCGTCAATTTATTTATCAATTCCTGTTGCAATATTTAAACCAATAAACAATAAATTTATTTAAATGTAGCAAACGGATTAACTCTTTTCCCAATACGACATATGTATTACTTCGCAATACGCCGCATATGCTTGCAATAAATTCCCCATAAACTCGTTATTAGGCATTATTACGCGTCGTGCGCAAAAATTCCAATACAATATCAATTCCGAGGCCACCTGCTCCCCGCACCTCGTGATCACTTTGGCTTTTTATTGCAATAATAAAACAATTTCTAGGATTTTATAAAAGCCAAAAATGTTGATACATAAATAAAAATTCTTCGTACGATAGATTTTTTTTTGACGTTATGGTGAACAATTTTCATCTAGGCTGGTCAGCCTGACGTTGAACAATTAGGTATTATAGTTGTGTAATTCTTTCAGTCTAAAATCATAATAATTTTGTCTAACGGTCTGTCATGTAAATATTGGCAGTTATATTGGCAGTGATGTACTACTCCTTAAAAATAACTAGGCACGTTATTTTTATAAATTTACTAACATAAGTTTTAGTTCAAAAAGAATGCTTAAAGCTTTCGTTCTGAAACGTACTTATTTTATTTTAAACTATCCAGCTTTATCATGTAATTTTCTTTCATGACTGTAATATTAACTTTATTGGACCACATATCCCGCCCAGCTGCCCATGACGGTGCAAATAACAGAACCCATATTTTATGGGCAAATCGTTCTTGACCGATTTTAATAATACTCATCGAACCGTTGAGCTTTTATTAAATTTTCTCGCCGGCCCATCTAACGCTCGATCCGAAGCTTTATATGAAATTGAGTTTCTATTTTATTGTATTCATTTAGAATTTGGCCAAGCCGGTTTTTAAATATTTAGTGACTATTTTAACAGAAACTATGTTTAAACATATCTATCATTCGAAAATGACTGTGTGACCACACGAGCATAAATTTTCATAACTTTAAACGGAATAAATATTTACTTATTTCTTAACCTACCAAAAGTATGATTGAGAAAAATGTATATGTATTATTTGAATCATTTGTTTAAATTAATTTATTTTGAGACCTTTCGATTGGGATCACAACATTTTGAAACATCTTGTAAAACTAAAACGATTAATTAATGATACATATAATTTAATTATTGTATGCCTAATTACAAAACCTACTTATCATTTTATGTTAATCAGTTGAGAATAACCAGTGACAACAGATAGACATATTACATACCTACAAAGGAATTTCGGCCAAGCTGACATAGAAACTAACTTTGGAAAATTACTCTAAATACTTGGACTAGAGCGGGCAAATAAAATAACTTCTAACAAAGGGCCTTAGCTGAGTAAAAAATATTTCGTCCTCTTTTGTGTTTCAGGAATGTTGTATTATATAAATAAAATCAAGCCCAATATGGAATATTGGGATGGCTTTATGAACGCGGCCTTTGTTGAATAAATCTTCAAATAAATATGAATTCATATTATTCACGATATAACATGTTTAGTATGTTTACTTATTTTAGTATTTTAATATGTAGCGTAAAGCGTGTGTGTGTAATATGTAGTTGTGTGTGTGTGTGTGTTAACATAAGCTTCTGTTGGTTCTGTTTTTATCGAATGCTATCATTTTAAAATGACAAAGAGCGAAATGGTCACACGACATGTCATACGGTAAATATGTATAAGACAACCATAAGCCCACAGTTCTCAGTTATACAACATACGTTAACAGGCACCGTAGCTAAATAATTGGTATTAAATCTGCCTGTAAAGTATAAGGTCCTCATTGAGTGATCATTAAATATTTGATTTATGGAAGATAAACTGGAATTGACAAACTGATTATTGTTTGACATATAATTTTACAGCGTAATAGCATGCCGGTTCCCGGCTTTATTTTTTTTTCTTGATTCTTCTCCCTTTGTTTGTCATATCGATACAGTGTTTGCGAAGATGAATTTTTCATTGTACGTTTTTGACTATTAAAATGTAATTACCATTTAGTACGACAAAAGGGTAAAGAGGGGTTATATTTTGCATTTGTACCGAGAAGCATTTTTGTATTACAAAATAGGTGTGCCAAAGCACACACATACATCTGAAGTGTCTTCACTTTCCGAATACACTCTAACAATGGCGTAAACGCCAAGGACGAATGATGTTTCTTTTCATAGGGAATGTCACAAACTTTACCCGGCCCATTAGCAGTAGGTTATGGACTTAGTGAGACCGACAGTCCCTGTTTACTATAGCGCTAAGTGCGTCCCCTCACGATTAATGTTGTTTATAAAAGTAACCCGATACACGCTCAGAGCTCTTCTTCAAATTTTCCTAACATTGCTTTGATTAAATTAAATAATATTGACGTTTAGATATTTTTCAATTTGTGATCGTAAAATAAATTGAAAATAAAAATGAAGCTACATATATACCTATCACATAATATTGTTGATATACAACTTGTAGTATTTACATATTTAACAACCTTGAACAACATGCACTTCACAAGTGCACATAGGTATTCTTGAGTCGTCTCAAGGGCATATTTGTCATATCAACCAATCAAGGCAACATTTACAGAGTTCGAACAAACCTTCAGGATACGCTGACGTGCCCCCAACACTTCGATTTGTCCGCGGCAGCAGACCCCGTCCCGTGGGAAATTAAGAAACGAGATACCACTGACCACGTCTCGATGTTGACTCGTATGTGCGTGTTCACGTCACAATGTATTTCTAATATTGCCGGATTTTTATTTATGTCCCGAGCTGGAGATACGAAAAATGATAAATTTAAAAAAGCCGCTAGGGAATGACTATTGCACAGCGGGACAGCGGGGACATGACCGGCTGTACCTTATACAGCTATCACTCTCGTAATTATACCTACCTATACTTAATTGCACATAATAGATATATTATTATACTCTTCAAAGAAAAATAACGGCAACTGAGTTTTTGAACTGTAACTTAAAAGATGCTTATATGACGTATTACATTTCTTACAATACTAAATAGCAGATTTTTTGTTATGTTTATTAATGTAAAAATAAACAAATAAATAAATAAACTTTTTTAGGTACGTTTAATAAACTTAAATAAATTACCACTCGTGTGTAGACCCTTATTTCTTTAAGTAGTAACTTTCTATCACGGGATAAAATGCCTAAATATAAATAAATTACGCGGATCAACCTAATCCTCAATAAATTAAGTTTTTGTAACATACTTACATGTTTGGAATCTGAACAAATTCAATAAAGAACAGGTGCACTTATGTATTCCCAAAAATATTTTCAATCAGTACACCTACCTACAGCTTCATGGTCAAAATTACTTGCACTTATAAATGCAACGCTAGTCTACAACTTCCTTTAAACCATGCCTTTAAAGGAAAGTTTTAAAGATGCATCCATTACAATAAGGACAGTTTGAATGTCTTAGTTATACACAGGTAATACATAAAAATTAAATATGAACCAAGTGCAACAATCGATCATATATTTTCTTTCGTGTTTCATGCTCAAAATATTCCGATCTACGTACTTACTCGCATTGTAAGAATTAAGCTAGTAGGTACACAGTTCTCAGAGCAGCATACCTCTTTGCATCACGCCATGATGGTGTACGCAGGTACTAGCCTGAATAGTTAAGCTTTTAAGTAGATAAATATGGTAGCCCGTTGAACTTTTTGAATGTGTTGAATATCGAAGTTAGTGCTTAAACTAGAGCTTTTTGTTCCTTTAGTGCCGTTATGCGCTTTTGTAGCGGTCGGCGCAAACTGATGTTTCAAAAACTTTTACCGGTGTTTTTATACTGAGCAGCTTGTATTGAAATTATAGTTTGAAATAACAACTACGAAAAAATTAGATATCTGCTTATCGCGCATTGGTTTGTGTTAGTATATAGTTTTTCTCTCAATTTTATTATTATACATAAGAACCAGTCATCTTATTTTATTTTTGTTATTATAATTATTAATTAGTGTAGCTATGAATATGATTGATAGATATTACCCATAATAAAAAGATAATATCGTAAAAAAATATTCGACTCCAGAAGGTATTGGTTGCCTTTACAACAAACTAGCGAATTCTTCTCGAAGAGAACAAAGGTCTTTACATAACCGTACTCTCTAACGCCCACGGCTTTCTGTGTATGTTAATCGCATTTTAGCACAACTATTTATTTTATCGGTCTATTCGAATTTTAAAAATGGCGATTTTATTCATGGTTATTGGTTATATCATATCATTGAGGATTTGATATTATAACCGTGGGCATTGGGATACTTTTTAAAACGGTTTTACAACAAAGTTGTCAATATTTGACGCCACTCAATAAACTTGTCTGCATTTGTCCCCTGGCTAAAAAATAGGACAAAGAAATAGATAAGATAATACGAACAAAAAATAATAATATTTTCTTGTTACCGCGATTAGTTATTCATGAAATAAAACTATTAAAACGGAACATATTATAGCGTATATTGATTAATTTAATAAGTTACGTAAGACTGTAAGACTTTGACAAAAAGTAATATGCTAACAATGCTATGTATCGTTTTCTTAGGCATTGATTAAACTATTTAAATGATGCAACATAGATGTCATAAATCCAAATTCGCAATTTTGTCTCCGATGGATTTGATCTTTGGATTAAGTATATCAGTTTATGATCACCAATATCATTTATGTTGATTTGATGATATACTTTATTTTCACTTGCGTGTTAATTAATACGTACTGATACTGCAGTTTAGGTAAGTACGCACATAATGAGTACAAGGTAAATTCACTAAAGAATCCACACGATGACCACAAGCCTGCATAAAATTAGCTTTAAAGTCATCACCGAGGCAAATAAAGGCACATATCCATGGCAAGCTCATTAACCCCGTTAAAGGAATCAACTTAGTAACGTAATTACACAAAAAAATGCATGTCTTCTAATAGACACTTGATGTCTAAATGACTTAACAGACATGTTCGTTTGATGATTCTGCGATTTTGCGCGGTTATCAACGCAATAGTCACAGAGTGGAAATGCAATTGAACTATGTGGTTCTACATATAAGTAATGTAACATTGACAAGTATAAGTTGAGGTCGTTAAGGTATGTAGTTTTGTCTTGGAAGGTTCATCCCGCCATGCTTCCCTTGACACGGAAAAGCTAGTTTCTAGTATTTGCAGCAGATATTTATGCTTATTTAAAAACTGTTATTAGTTAAAACCTAAGCAAATGGTTGCCTGAAACATCTAGGAATTTAAAAAGTCATGGCAAACAAGTTACAGCCAAAATTTTACAGGTTATTCGATGGTCTGTAAAACGTTAGTCAACCTATTTATTAACCATTGGGAAAAATCTGTAAATTATTTTCCATTTTAGCTTTCCGCAACCGATATTAATATTTGGGGCTGTCGTAATCCAATGACATACTTTTGGCATTAAATTGTTTGAATTTGCATTATAAGAAAGGCAAGAAATGATTTTATATCATAAATTAGGTACCATAAAGCTAAGTTCGATATACAAGTATAAATAAATTTCCAACCAACAATAATGCATGTTTGTACACATAAGAACAATAGTTTCTTATGTTTCCCCATTAGCTTAACAAATTATTTACGGTATGACATCTTACAAATTACATTCACTTAGCAGACTGTTATTTTGGACACATTTCATAATCGACAAGACGTAAAGTAGAGAAAACTCATTCAACTGCCTGTAAAAGGCTATAGTTTCTTAAAGAGCGACAAGCCGTCCAAATAAACAGGATCGCCACAGCAGACGGCCTGCGCATGCGATAAGCGAAAAGTGATATATCTATTAGAATGACAGATTCAAACCATAAGTCACGTGACGATTTCTGTACATTATAATCACTTCCTTTTTCGCATTTTGATACATGCACTTGCGAATGACATCTTGGTTAGGCCCCCGTATACTTTGTATTCGTATATTTTGGTTGCAGGTTTACTTTCATAAATACATAAATAAATAATAATAAGATTCCGACCTTGGCGAACAACAAGTCAATAGGTGTACCTTTAGAGGTGGATTTTTACCGATTTCGTTTTCACTATACTTGGTAATCGTAAACAATTCAATTCCGAACCAAATAGATATATTAACTTAAATACAACGTTTAACAACTTTTGTATTAAGTTAATAGTTATATTGTATTAGCCACATGAAAAAGGGACTGTCCAGGATCATCATCACACAAATACCCCCACATACACACACACATACACGTGCGAGCGCGTACAAAACACATTAAAATAAATCTCATATTTTCATCATTAAGTAGTTGTAAATAAGTACTAGATTAATATAATCCATGTAAATGTGGATCAGCAGTTGCAAATAACCTAAAGGGAAATTGCATTTTTTTTTGTGTTTTGAATTTGAATTACCATGGTGTATGAAATTATCATAATCAACAAAACAAAGACGTGAGAGAAATGAGATCTCTGCGACAAATTTAGTAAAACCGTCTCTAAAATAAGGTGCCAACAGATTAAAAAAACGTTAGAACACTTTCACTCGAACACACGCGTCAGTTAAAAGGAAAAGTGTCACATACTTACGAAACCTGCTTCTGTCTATTCATTAAACAGAAAAAATATACATGGACATGAAAAAAATCATACGCAAACATTGCCCTCGTTGTATAACGTGATGGGAATACTTTTACAAAAGATGTGGAAGTTTTTGCTATATTTTTCTCACTGCTTTGGGAGTTTTGAGACTGAGGAACTTTTTCATTATCAGAAGTGATCGCGGTGCATTGTGGCCGGTATATTTATGAGCTCGTGTGGCAGCGTTGTTTTCGAGAGTCTGTAGTTAACTTCTGAAGATATTGATATTTTAAGTTTAAGAAATATGTTTAACATAATCTTAGAATTAATCAGTGTAATCATGGATTACAAGGTTTTTTTTAAGTTACACTTAGCTATGACCCCACGGATTTTTTAAAGATTTTCGGTACACCGATATAGGTACGAATATTTCTAATATTGATATGGCAGGTATTTATGTCATCTGCTTTTGAAACTAGTTGTCAACAAGCGTTTAACTTGAGTGTGTTGCTCTACATTGCGTGCCGAATTATTTCGTATGGATAATTTTGTTGCTCTAATTTTAAGTAAAAGTTATCTAAGTAAATGTACTTATTATATCCTAAACTAACACCCGTTAAGGGGTTCACCTGTATTAGACTTACGCCCCTGTAGATTATGTAGTATTCTTGGAATATATAGCTTGTAATTAGCTAGAAGGGCAATTCCACGCAAGAGCGTAATGTAAGTGACTAACTTGTCGTGTGTTTATTAATTACGTAAAAAATACTATCAGTATATCTAGATATCAAAATAATACTTATCTCGATATAATTTTGACTTTATTTGTACTTGGATCAAAAACAAACAAACGATGAGATGGTCACTTTTATCACAGTTATATGGACATAACCAGAACTTTATTTAATGTCATATTTTTATTACTCTCAAAAATACTTAAATATGGTTAGCAACGTTAAAATTCGCTGCAAAATGTCACTCGATCAATACGAACATTGTATTTTCTGTATACCATTTCTTAAGGTGCATTTAGACCAAACAAGCATTCGCTCATTCTACCCCCCACTCTACGAAATTCGATCGTTACATAAAACGTGATTCGTCGAAATTCGTTGATTTCGTAGAGTGGGGGATAGAATGAGCGAAAGCTCGTTTGGTCTAAATACACCTTTACACCTTACCTTGTTTCTGAAGGTTCACTTTGGTATTTATGTACTGTCGGTTCGAAAAATACATATCTCTGGGTCAAACGGTGTATGTAATTATGCACTTGTATTTGACTTACATATAAAATATCATTTTTCACAAACCTCGAGGAATTTTACCCTTTCTTCACTAGGACTGCAGATTTATTAACAATTTTCGTTGGTATAAGATTACTTATTGAACAAATTTAATGTAGGTACTAACAATTTTTTAACTACATTGAATTATTTATAGTTACATTAGCAAGTACATTTACCTCAGCCTCCGTAGCCTAGTTGGTAGTGACCCTGCCTACGAAGCTGTAGGTTCCGGGTTCTAATCCCGGCGAGGGCATTATTTGTGTATTTATTTATCACAAATATTTGTTCCTTGGTCATGGCTGTCTATGTATTTAAAGTATCTATATGTATCTATCTATTATATATATCGTCGCCTGGTACCCACATCACAAGCCTTAACTGGGCTTACCGTGGGGCTAGGTCAATTTGTGTTAGATGTCCCAATATATTTATTTATTTTTATTTACCATTTATACTATTATATGTAAAGTTACCATAATATTAAAAAAAAAACCACTATACATGTTTTGCCGCAATATTAAGTACCTTAATAATCCATTAAATTATATTTCGTATTTTAAAGATTTTCATATATTTGTTTAATTCAGACAAACAAAAGTATCAATTCAGTGAGTCTTTTAGTATAAAAATCTGTTATCATACTGTACTTCGTATAGTACGTACGAGTAAGTGTAACTAACACAATTCTTTGTATATTTAAATTAAGTGCGTATTGCGAAGATACTATGTGTTGTATGTACGTATGTATAACAATTTGCAACTCACCATTCAGAACCAAAACGCCATATGCTTATACAAAGCTTGTACAGTTTATTGGCTTTTCCGTCTACATATTCAGTAGCCCTTGGAGTTTCCTGCGTTGCAAAAGTAATTAAGATTCTAAGCAAATAGTAGGTCAATGTCCAAGCGACGCGCCGCTAAACAGTCACACTTCTACATTATGTTTATGTTAGAAATGTAGAAGCTATTACGATTATGTGAGAAGATAATTACGGTGTAAAGTATAAATAATTGGATTTACACGAATAATTTCTACCTGTAATCAACTATGGTTCATATTTTATAATAATAAATAAATATCTTGAGATATCTTACACAAATCGACTTGGTCCCACGGTAAGCCCAATTGAGACTTGTGATCTGGGTACCAAGTGGTCCATATCTATAATAGATAGATTCGTATAGACACTTAAATACATGGACAGCCATGACCAAGGAACAAATATTTGTAATAAATAAATAAGTACACAAATAATTCCTCCTACGGCTTCGTAGGCAGGGTCACTACCGACTAGGTTACGGAGGCTGACTAACGACGATATCTATAATAGATAGATTCATATAGATACTTAAATACATAGACAGTCCACTCTTACGACACCTGCGGGAAGAGTTGGAGTGAGTTGGGGTGATTGTACTATAAGATTATTGTATTATAAGATGTTGCTTTTAACGCAAAAAGTCGGTTGACTGGAGATTTAATGATCAAATCATACGGTGAATGTAACATACTTAAGTGCATATTAATATACCGTACGTTGATTTGGAGTTCCGAAATAAATTATGTTCCGTATCGGACTAACCTCAAAACTATAACAGATAATACAAAGTTTTAGGTACAAAAAATTATAATATCGGTAATTTTCAACATATCTCTCATTAGAAGACATTTTCTTGAAGATATAGTAAGCAAATCCGATGATAATCTTCAGAAATGTATAGGTAAGTAGGTAATAATAATCCAGAGGAAGCGGGTTCGAATCCCGTGACAACCAGAGTCTTTCGCAGTTATTTTTTGCTATGGTAAGCACATCAGTTACGACATTGTGGGAATAAATAATGATTTCATTAGACCATCCCATGCCAAACTCGTATCGCACCGAGCCACGGTACGCTTCGATTTCATGGAACATACGATGTCAGACAGAGATAAGCTAATGAACCGTACACTTCGGCTACCCTTGGTCTGATTATAAAAAACGGAGTGTCGGACATACGAACCCGCGGGTTCAATGCAGTCTAGTGTGTATCATGCCTAACGTGATGGTATGTTAAACTTATAGATTATAGAGCAACTTCAAACGTTAGCCTGGTCGAATATATAATAGCTACAAAAACACAATCAAACACAAAAACGTATATGCTTTTAATTACTATAATTAACTCTCATTCAATACTAAAAAATGTGTTGAATCTAATGAAGATGATTCTCTAAATTCCAACCTTCTGAGTAGAAAATCCAGCCTTCACGCTAGTCGGGCAATCGTAAGGCACTGGTCCCACCGCGAGCGAGTAAATATGCTATGGCTATGCGGCTATAAAAATAAAAGAGACACGTTACTCACTCAGCTATGAGCTATGAATGTCGCCGTGTCTCTTTTGTTCTCACGGGATCGCTTATGTGTTGGTTGTTTCTATAGCCGATAGCTCATAGCTTACTTGCTCGCTGTGGGACCAGTGTCTTAGTTGTTATTAGTTTGTAAATGATTACAGTACCGCACAGGAAAAGGAAGTGGTGCTAAAACTCTGGCACGTTCAAGGTGTCGGATTATAGCTCTTATTACGCACTTGGGAGAATAATTTACTATAATTATCGGCCAAATTTTCATACAGATCAAGTAGTTACCACTTATGTTTGCATTAGGCATAAAACGATAGCTAATTTACGTAGTACAAAATGTGATGTTTATTGTCTGATAAATTGCAAGGTATGACTAACATTAATATTCATCTGCCATTTAAAAATAATTAGTTAGTAATCAGTAGCATATTCATTAATTTCATTTTGTCACTTCAAATATCCCTGCGAGTTCAAGAAAGCGTAATTAAATTCATAACAACCGGTTCGGATGCGTTGTAAAATAATTAAATCAAATCGAGTAATAAAATATAAGATAATATTAAAAACAGAAGAACAATAATAGATTGGTAATTTCACTTGGCTCTCTCTGGGATTTACTTTCATTACGAAAATGATTATTAGGTAAAATAACAGCTATTTCACACGTACTTTCTATGCCCGCCGCGCCGGCATTGAGCACTCCGCACTATCATCTCTCTATGATCGGACGTTTCGACACAGTTTCCTCAGCCGACAGGGCCACACGCCCCTCGTATATTTTCATGCTCCCGTGACCGCCTAATCCGTTGCTTGTTCATGAAAATTGAGCTATAAAGCCGGTTGCAAAAGACTAACACCAATGCCACCAAAAGAAAATCGGTACTGCAGTCTAATAATTTCGTACACCATTACAGTTTCGCAAAAAACATTACGCGCTTTACTGTAGCACTTTACTATTTATTGCTACATAAAGCATGCTGCCGTAGTTAATTTTAATATTGAGTGACACAATTCAACCGTTGCAAAAATCAAAAGTGGTGTTTTGTATAAATACCAATAATATATTCGTAAATTTATGGAAGCATTCAGAGACGGGCGTACGGAACGACCCTTCAATTTCCTTTTCAGTCTGAATCTATTCATGGAGCGAAAGCATTTCCTTGCGCCTCCGAACTTCCAATCAGGGACTTTCGAATAAAATGTAAGTAGGTATTATTATAATATAGGCCCTTATAATCGCAGGCGAGGTGAATATTAAATCGGTATTCTTTCATAATTTTCTCAAATTTTCAAATGGAAATTACGTTTCTCGTTTATATAAACGGGTTGACGGGTTTACGTATGATGGAAAACGATTAAATCTCAACGTTATAAAAATAATTATGATTATAAAGACTTCGTTGATAAGGAAACAACCGAATGACTAAATTGCTTAATGAACCGAGTAGAATGAATGAAAGAAGAGAATGAAGAGAGATAAATATTTCGTGCCCATATGCTAAAGCTCTGGTCGTGCTGTTATATGTAAGGAGAAACAAGTAAATAACTTCTTGTCGAGAGAAAGCTAGTTAGTGACGCGCGCTTTGTGGCCGTCACTTCCTCGCTAATAGATCATTAATGTGCTCATGAAAATAAAATGAAAATACTTAAATTTCATACACTTAATATTTTTTATCGATTTAACCTCTCTGCGAACATCCCAGACACGAAACAAAATATAGGGTAGGCTTTGATAAAATTCATTTTAACAAAGGAGGTCGAAACAAAAGTGAATTTATCACTGGCCTTTATCTGCTTAAAAATGAATAATGATCGACGTGGCTTAGGAAAACTAAATACCTATATGTACCTTTCATTTATTTCGAAACTTGAGGGTTGCTTAATAATTATACATACGTATGTCTTGGTAGGAGAAAAGCGATGCCTTCTGGATACAGTAAAAAATAGGAGAGGCACGATGATGGGCCACCTGATACGACACGACAGCTTCTTTCTGAATATCCTAGAGGGGAAGATCGAGGGCAAGAGAAGTAGAGGAAGGCCAAGAATTACATACCTACCTCAATTAAAGGAAAAAGTAGCTGTCGAGTCGTACTCAGATGTCAAAAGGCTTGCAGAGAATAGAGAGGAATGGCGATTACTCCACCGACAAGAGCGTAGCTCTTAAGTAATGATGATGATGATGTCTTGACAAGTAAAATTCTAACACAATCTCTTCTCTTATTGCAATAGTGACATCTCTTACAAGCTTTTGTTTAGTTTCACCTATTCCGATGTTTGTCTGTCGATATCTCGAGCTAAAATATTGCATACGGTATTATTCACGTAACAAAGTCGGATGATAATGCATTAATGATAGGTACTATAGAGCTAGTGTGATGAGGAAGGTAGCCAAAGTAACTTGGATACGAATGGGCGTACCTAACGTAACTATCAAATTTGTGTTCGTTGAACCCATTTTAATGAGTACTATATAAAAATACTAAAGAAAATACAGTCAGTGATAAAATATTGATTAAAAATGAGTATTTTGTCAAAAACTTTGTATGAATGATAACTATGTATGCACTTGCCAATCAGCGGTATCGGAAATTATTCGATTACCGTGAAATATTTCGCAAATGACTGACATGCATCTCCACCAACATATGTTTATCTTTACTACAAGTACCTATCATACTTAAAAGAAGGATTCCACATTTTGTGTTGTACCTGTTTAAAAAAATTTGCCCACACATATAGTGGCTTATGTATGTAAGTATCCAAACATACAAGTAAAATACAATATGTGTGATGACAAACAGAGTTATCGGATGTAAAGTCGCCATCAGATATATCATAGCGTCCAGAGCCTTAAAAATATCTAAACACGTCTAGGTATATTGCCATAACTAGTATAACTATAGAGGCGTGTTCAGATATTTTTGAGTACTCCGGACGCTACGATATATCTGATGGCGACTGTACTTATGTATCAAATACTACATCTCCTTTCATGTACTGCTAATTTGTTAATACTATTCCATAATACAGTCATATTAGATCACTATAAATTGCTTCTATGTTAGATACATAAAGCACATGTAAGTGTAGTCTCCGCGGCACGTTTAGTTTTGCGGCACTTTGTGACGCTCGAGATTGCTCGCCCGAAGAAAGAGGTCTCTTTATTAATGCACGAGCTTGGATCTGACCTAACCAACTTTAAGAAAACTACCTTTAGCTTAGACGCTTTTGAGACTCCGTCGCTTTCGCTAAGATAAACAAGTTAGGCCTCGACATAACAGGGGCCTCAAAGCGGCGGCCCTCTTATTTCGTATTTATCTCGTTTAACAGAACACTGGAGGGAGTATCAAAGAGAGGAAAAACGATGTGTAATGTTTTTTTTCGTGTACCTATAACAGGAGATAAAGTAGAATAATTTATGTACTTAAGTCAAACATAACATCGCAGAGAATTAAGATTCTAGACATTCATGGATAAATATAGACGTTAAATTCAGCCCGTCTAGAGTATTTCCAACTACCTGTCCGAAGCGAAGAAAATTACATAGTACGCGATGAAAGCCGCCCCGAGCGCACGTTAGCTTGAGTACTGTCATTAACTAAATACGTACGCTCTCGCACGGGAGCCTGCATTGTTTATTAGAATTATCGTGCGATCGATGACACGTATTTGAATAACAAAAGTAATTCTGTTTGCCGTTAATGAAATTGTTTATGTAAATACTAAGTGTTACGTGGATCTGCACGATTTATCAGTATGGAGTCCGATACGGACGCCTTTAGTGAAGACAAAACAATGGCTTCTTCCTGCATGAGCGAGAAAGTTAGGTGTATATTTCCGTCACCAGATAAATAATGCTATCTCATCTCAGCATCACCGCTTTGTATGCGCATACGCTAATAACGTCACATTAGTAAAATAACGCCTTTATCTTCAGCTATTTAGAAAGTAATGACACAAATTGATACTCCTTTGTGAGATATAATGGTGAAGGATGGATGAAGTCGTTGACGTAAATAATGTTAACGTAGACGCGTTAAGTTACGAAAGAGTACCGAATGCATACATTTATTTAAATAAGTCTTAGATGGAGCTAGTAAATGCTTCCAGCGGCCTATTTTAGATTTAGGGTAAGCTAATTAGGATTGTTTAATTATGCATTCCTATACATATATTATATTATTGTAATGTTGATAAATAAATTCCTGTTTACCAGTCACGAAATTATTTTAGGTTATTTAAGTGTTAATAAGATAAATCTAAATTTCACATGTTCTTTTATTTCCTAGTTTAGGTTTGGTCATATTTTAGGCTATATTTTTTACTATTATGAACATATTTATCTGCAAGGTCAAATATCTTCGAAAATATTTCAGAAATCCTACATTTCTAAACCACTTGCACAATAATATCTGTTCCGTTGCCAGAAACAAGCGAGAACTTTGCGAAACTTGTCGTGATCACAAAACCGCAGCTTTTCCGCGTCGAGCATTTTATTACTTGGGGGCACTTAACCGCCTGATATTTCAAATCTCTTGTTATTAAATTACCTTCGTACGTGACGATCGTAATCCTGATATAACCTCCATTCTTGGCTGCATAATAGTACAGTGGAATTTCGCTGCCCAAGACAAAGAAATAGGAAATTATTCATGTAATTCAATAAGACTTTCTAAAAACCTTTAAATCCTTTACGTCATCAAACTATTCAAGCAGAATTAATATTTATGCAAAATTGATTGATCACAAACGTGTTTCTATTAATTGGCAATTACATTAATGTGCGTTAAACAGTGTTTATAATGATATTGCTGTATTTACGTGATCAAATCAAATCCAAATAATATTGTGACATGTCACACACATACAGGGTTACTTTTTCACCAGTACAAAAAATCAACATACGTAAGTATGTTAGTAGTAGTCCAAGTTACAGAATACTAGCATTTTTTGTTACTAACCCTTTAGAACAAAAAACTAAAATACCGATGTTTGAACTTATCCGCAAACCTAATAAGAAAATTGGACGCATTACGCATTATCAATGTACATAACTAGCAAAACACACAAACTGGCAACTGTTTGTTTACAACGTCATCACACGTGGCATGGCGGCTTAGAAAAGCGGCGGTGATAATCAACTTATGATTATGACTTGTCAAAAAAATCTTACTTGATCCCAAATCTTCCTTCATACTTGCACTAAGGATAGAAACTTTCTTCATTGAGGCGTATTTAAACACTTGAAATCAACTTTATGCACAATTATTGGAATAAAAAAAACATACCTGATTAATGGAGTCCATTTCTCATACTAATTAATTAATTCACATACTTAAGCAAGTGTTCAAAATGTTGGCCGTTGTTATCTAAACACACTCTTGCCCGTTTTTGAATGTTTCCTTCGATATTTCCCAACACAAGTCTGTAGTTCTCACTTTTAAGTTCATCAAATGCACTTATTATTAGATTTTTTAAGTCTTTTAAATTTTGGGCCTACCCTCACCACACAAAAACAGTCACACGGGGTCAAATCTGTTGACCTGGCTGGCCATAGCTATAACACTGGCATTTTCCAGGCGGGGCACACTTTCTTCAGCGTATAGCCGCTGGGCTGCCACTGTATTTTCCCCAATGAGACAATAACTACGAACCATTTCGTATGAGCAATTTCCGACTGAAGGTATTACGATGCGGCGCGCGCGCACAAACCGCGTCAACCGTGAGACTGACCGTCCGTGACCTAGTCACCTAGATTGAGGTAACTGCTATGTTGCCAACTCGTGCGCAGGTCGCTCACCCCTTTCCGCCGCCCTCTGCGTCCCGCACCCCGTTGACGTCTTATCATTAGTAGGCCCATTATTTTGCATTTGCATGAAGGGTAAATTAATAATAAATGAAAAAAAATGTCAATTTTATTTGATAAATGTATTATCGATACCAAATATGTGGGAAAATTTATTGTACCGGTGAAAAAGTAACCCTGTATAAGGTGGAAGTACTAGTGCCCAACGCTGTACCAATACTTGTCATCATAGCATGAGTTGCCAGTGATAATATGAGATCAACTATTACCGTATTTAAGCGATGAATTGTGTGCCTTTAACGAGGTACATAGTAATTTTAAAATCATCCTCAGCCTATGATAGTCCACAGCTGGACGTAGGCCTCTCATATTAACTATGCGTATAGAGTGTATAGACGCATTAGGAGGTAAATGCCCATAATCGCCACGCTGGGTAAGCGGATTGGCGATTGCAGTAATGTGTTCAACTGTTCACTATGATGACGCTGCTGCCCATCATCAATCTTTTATCAAATAGTGGTCAGTGACACTTCAATCCCTTAGTCGACTCTTACGACACCCGAAGGAGGAGTTGGGGTGGTGACAAATGTATTCTTACTGCCATCACCACACGGCAAATTTTAAATTAAGAAGCTTATTTTTAAATTCTTTGCATATTTTTAAAACATGCTAACATTTATTCTGCCCCCGTTAGAATAAACTCAGTCACTTAGTTTTAAAATGTTAATTAATTCCAGAACATAATTTGCAGTAAATAAAGTAAACAATAGGGATGATGACTGTAGTTAAAATAAATTATTTAACATTATGCACGACATAATACACGAATAAATTATTACTAAGATGTAGATTGCAGTAATTTTTGTACATAACTTCTATTTAATAAATTGAAAAGAACTTAAAAGAGTAGGTCATTTGGCAGTACTCAAACGTGACGTCACTTTTGAGTATTTCATATAAAATCCCATAGTGGTGATCGTTTTGACAGTTCGAAAAAAGATGCTGATTTGATTTGCCAGTCATCATCCCTATTGATTGACACTTCCAAACTAGTTACTGCGGTTATGACAGCTAATATTTCAAACTCCCAATATTTGACATTCATATTTGTACCAAGGTGTCATCTATTGGGACTGCCAGCAAAAGCACATGATCGTTACTGGTACAATTGGATTGACTAAAAAAAATATAATTTTGTCAAATTTTGATATTGTCACCCTATAAAATAAATACTATTTATTTATCAAAACTAACAAACTAGCATTGGGATACAATGTTAGTTTCACATAGAGGCCTAAACACTTGGGAATTTTATAGCAGACAAGGTGACTGTGACAATTCGATTATCAGCCTCTGATACAGGATGTAGTGAAAAATCCTATTCTTTCGGCTTTTCACGGAAACGTCCGAATTCATATTGCCGTCAAGTAATGAAACTAATTGGGTTAGAAAGATAAATTCGGACGTTTACGTCAAATACTGAAGGAAAAAGATCTTGCTCTACATCCCTGTAATGATATTCTCGGGAAAGGTTTTGACATTTCAGATGTCATTTGCAGTACATAGGTTATACTTAGATAGCAAAAAAAAATTTAAAAATATGGCTATGAAAATCAACGTTAATTAGTAACTATTATAAATAACGTGTTTTATTTTAAACTATATATTTTATGAAAACCATCATTAATGTTCAACTACTTCTAGATAAACATGGCATAAATGCTTGCATATTTTACACTAACGATAAGGTATGGGCTGTCACTGTCCATAAGCCGGGCATTTACTAATTTATTGAGCGTATTTTAGACAACGCGATAATAAATTACGTCGCGCTGTACATTGCGCGCTCCAGTTGCATTCTTCTCGGATGTTCTGAGGATTTAAAGCAATGTAGAGGCGGAACATTAAATTGATCAAGTTATGGGACAAATTCGATGTACGTCGGACTGGTTTTGAACGGGGCCGTAGGCTCTCGGTCAGCTCGCCGCAAACTGGTTTCATTATCAAAAGTCAATAACTTTGATCCATTCCAAGTCACGGCCAAGACTCCGATCAACAAACGTAATAAGCAAAAGCATTGTTAAACACCACTTGCATTTTCGTTGTGGCCATGAAAGTGGCTCGTGCGCGTGATTAAAATGCGTGGAGTATTGTATGTAAATAATTATTTACATTAAGGTTTAATCAGCAGGGACGTTCAAGGGATTAGCGATGAACAAATCTTAAAACCAAATATACTCCAGGAGCAAAAAAGGATTAGGAAGGAAACTATTAAATTACTAACCAGTAAAAAGTCCAAATTAACGCATTAAAATAATATCTGGAAAGGATTTTTTTTTATAATATGAACTCAAGTATATTTGATGAAGCAGACGTCTTACTTAGGGTAATGATATAATGTACGTAAATATTTTGATATACGTAACCTGCTATTTAACTATAAAAACATTACGTCAAAGGCAATTACTCGGTCCAAATGCGAGAACAGGTTGGTGAGTAAATAATAGGCTCGAAGTTGAATTATATGATTTTTAATCAGAGCCCAGTGAAGATAATCTTTTTTACGCAATCAGCTTTCTCCGGTGCCTAATTGAATACAGCAGAAAAATAGACGAATAAGACCAGTGACATAAAATACAAAAATATTGGTTAGTTTCAAATAGAGTATGCGGCTCATAAAACTCTCACTATCTTTAGAAAGTTACAGATTAGATTTACTTGATTAAGCAAAGAGAGTGATTGAATAAATTCTGAGTGGATGTAAACTGTTTCACAAAACTGTGGTATTCATAACAGTACCTGTGAAGAATGGGACGTTCTCCGGAAATGCGGCCGACGCCGATTGTCATTTGTTTTGACAGATCGAAAACGATACTAAGAAAATAATTTGTGAGGTTTTATTGTTGGTGTTAATTTCAGTCATAAGAATCCACTTCTTTATATTCTTCTCCTCAACTAGAGGCCGGAATGGGAATAATTTGGCTCTCATAAATTTTTAGTCGCACTCAGATATATTAGAGCGACCACGATGCTCAAAAATATCTGACCATGCACTCTAACGATATTCAAATAGAGGCCATGGCCACTCTAACAAATCAGATAGCGACTATACATATCATTATAAATGTCATTACGGTTTAGGCGCCAAAAACATATTTACACGACTTTATTAAGGTTAGGTAAAAATATATTTTTGGCTCATAAACCGTGATGATACCTTTGATGTCGACTGTACACAAGACAAGTGGACACTCCAGTTTTGATAGTGTACTAAATACTTATTCAAATACGACTTTCGATGTCGATGTCATCATCAAGTTGATTATTTGACTTATCAAACCTTGTACTTTCTACAAACTATCAAATCAAATTGATTAAATACTCAACTACTCGTAGTATTTAAGTTTTCAATCAATATGGAAATTTTACTTCGTTAAGCAAAAACATTTTTAATTATCCTATAGAAATTTGACTAATGTACAAAAATTTGAAATGTTCGCGACAAGTTGAAAAATCCATTGTCGCCAAGTTTGCTTAAAAAAACGGAGATATTGTTGTATACTGGACGACCGAGCTTCGCTCGCTAATTTGAAAACTCGTTTTCCCAGCGATAAGACCAGGCTGCGATAAGAACACAGTATTTTTCATCAAAATTGCTGTCGAAAAGATCTCCGAAATAAATAAATATGAACACAAGTAATAAATATACGAAAATGTTATTGTTCAATGTTCATATTATAAAGTTCAAATTCAAAGATTCAAATCTACCAATGTTTAATATTCATCCGTGAAATCTGATTCTCATCGATCTTGATTAATAACAGCAGGACATCAAAAGTTTCTACTGGCGTAATAACGATCTGCGGTTTATGTGGTTTGATCAAGGCCCTTAACATCCGCTAACTTTTGTTGTTTGGTGACATCATAATATTCAAACATTTATGAATATGATTTTTAATAAACGTTGGTTATTTTCTGTAACATACAATCGTCGATAGATTTAGACAGGTAGTGGTAACATTTATGATATACCTACTGTTTCGCCTTTAGTATCTAAATTAACCTAAAATATACTTCTAATACCTGTAGGTGTATTCAATTTGACTAAGTGGGAAATAAAGTCAGCTTTAGTAGAAAACATTGTTGTGTCAAAAGATTTTTCACCTTTGCCGTATAATTCAATTAGCGGCAAAGAAAATCACTGAATAGAACTTGCAAATCATTTCAGATGTTACTCAACAAGAACAAAAAACCTTTTTAATTAACTAATGGACGTGAGAGACGGGACACTTGCATGATTCAATGGATTTGTACTAAAACGGACTCGTTTTTGTGATTAGTTCGTTTCAAAAAAATGTTTTGTGCTCCGTTCCTAAGTTTAGATCGCAACCAAAATAGGAGTTGGAAGTATTACGTGACAAAAATATTATTAAACATATCCATACAAACGCAAACGTCCTCCGTAGGCTAGTTGGTAGTTAGCAGTTAGCATGCTTGCACAGCCTGGAGGTCCCGGGTTCAAACTCTGGTGATATATTATAGTAACATATTTGTCACGAATTTCTATTCTTTCGTTTATGTATCTGCATTATGAATTATGATCATTGTTTGCTTTTGGGTTGGGAGGATCTGTAAGTTTTCCCTGATTTTTGTTTTATTTGCACCTTGTGGTAATTAATTAACAAAGAACAAATAAAACGAAAATCGGGGACAACTTATACTTACAGATCTACTTAACCCGAAACTAAACAATGCTCATATTGTTCATAATTAGAATTAGTGTTTTTTTAACCGACTTCAAAAAGGAGGAGGTTTACAATTCGTCGAAATCTTTTTTTTTTTTTTATGTATGTTCCCTGATTACTCGAAGACGCGTGGACCGATTTGAAAAATTCTTTTTTTGTTTGAAAGGGTATACCTTCTAGTTGGTCCCATTGTCACCGAATTCAGATCTGATGATGGGATCCTGGAGAAATCGAGGGAACTCTTCAAATGTTGTAGGCACACATGACATTTTTCATTTATTTTCGAAGACTAATCAAGTATTTGCGTCTAGTCATGAACGTTTTAAGTTGGTGATCTGATGATGGAAGGTACAACTCCTTAGCAATTAGGAGTTGGGAGGTAATTCTTTAAGTATAACATATTTCGTGTATTTTGGAAGCTATTTGAGTATTTGCCTTTAGGTGGTCATCCTTTCATGTCGGTGAGCTGATGGTGGAAGGTGCAACTCCTTAGAGATTAGGAGTTGGGGGATAATTCTTTAAATATAACATAGTTCATGTATTTTGGAAGCTATTTGAGTATTTGCCTTTAGGTGGTCATAGTCTCATGTTGGTGAGCTGATGACGAAAGGTATAACTCCTTAACGATTAGGAGTTGGGGAGTAATTCTTTAAGTATAACATATTTCGTGTATTTTGGAAGCTATTTGAGTATTTGCGTTTAGGTGGTCATCCTTTCATGTCGGTGAGCTGATGATGGAAGGTACAACTCCTTAGAGATTAGGAGTTGGGGGATAATTCTTTGAATATAACATAGTTCATGTATTTTGGAAGCTATTTGAGTATTTGCCTTTAGGTGGTCATAGTCTCATGTTGGTGAGCTGATGACGAAAGGTATAACTCCTTAACGATTAGGAGTTGGAGGATAATTCTTTGAATATAACAACTGTCATACGTTTTCGAGATCTATTCTAGTATTTGCTTAGTAGTTATGACATTTTGGTTAGCGGTTAGTGATTCTTTAAATAATATAGGCATGCTAAGGCTGTTAGGTACCTATAATCTTTGAAATTATTCATACCTGCTGATGATATGTGATAAATGTATATTTCCTTGATAATGGGATAATTCTTTGAATGTTTAAGTTATCCAGTTCAGGTTTTCTGGCCTATTACAGTGCAGTACATTCTAATTATAAGTATTTAGAGCATCCTAAATAACGATTTTACACTACTAAAAAGCATAAAATAAAATATTTTAAAATAAAAATAAACCCGCCTTCAAAACTTCGCCCGAACTAAAAAGAAAAAAATAATTTTAGTTCCTACTTCTTAGGATTTCCTACCCAAACCTTTAAACCTTTTACCCTAATCATTGAAATAAAATATTATGGCTAGGTATCCTACAGATTTCTTAGAAGTCGGTGCCAAGCCAAATATGTTCACTTCGCGAGTACCTATATGACTGTATTTGATAGAGCTTTGTAACTTACTGTCACTCCGGTTATGCTTTCATCAAAATGACTGAGGTAGATCATTCTGTTGATCAAAACATAATCGGAGTGACGTTAGTTACAAAGCTCTATCTAATATATACCTATGAACGTATTTGGCTTGGCACCGACTTCTAAGAAATCTGTAGGATACCTAGCCATAATATTTTATTTCAATGATTAGGGTAAAAGGTTTAAAGGTTTGGGTAGGAAATCCTAAGAAGTAGGAACTAAAATTATTTTTTTCTTTTTAGTTCGGGCGAAGTTTTGAAGGCGGTTTTATTTTTATTTTAAAATATTTTATTAGTAGTAACTCTAAGCACTACACAGAATGAATTATAGTGATATCGTGTGATGTAATGTTTTTATATATTATTATTTTAAATATAATGCTCAGTAATTATTATTTTATATTTCTTTTGACATCATTTTATTGTACGATATTTTTTGACGACCACAATTTTCCCACGTTTTCAGCTTCACGGCAGTTGCCTAGTTAACCCCCTCGGTCTGTCGATCTAAGCGGAGAGGACACCGATTGAAGTTTTCGGGTATATGCAATCTCTTACATGGTGAGGCAACTTTGACCATACACTGAAGGCTAGCAATTATCATAATAAGTATATATATTATGTGCTAACACCTCCTATCTCAATCACTTTCGGGATTCTGATATAAGTAGTGAGAGAGATGCGTCGTTGCGCCTGTAAAAACCGATTTGTGGTGGATTTTAATTAATTCAATAAATACCCTTTGTGTATAGTTGCTAGGTTACTGAAGTCGACGCAAAACGTCAAGCTCAAAAATCTCGCCCCAAGCCCACATACAACTACACCTATAATAGATCTGGTGAACTTTACTGTGTTCCATGTGATCGAGTGTTTAAGAGTAAGTTTGGCTTCGCAAGCCACATCATGGCTTACGCTCGCAAGTAACTAGGGTCGCCGTCGCTGAGTACGGCGTGGATAACTAACTATATATAAATATATATGTTACTATTTCAAACTCATAAATCAATCACATATCGGATTTTATAGGCGCAACGACGGTGCTGCTAAGTAATTAGAAGATCGCTGTGAACTTAACCACTAGACCACTGAGCATTTGTGTAATTATATGTATCTGAGAGCACGAATAGTTAGTCTCCGAGCCAAGTGAAGCGCAAAGACACTTACTACTTACCATTTCTCGAAGCGTTTGGCTGGTCTGTTTCATTACTAACTATTGTGTATATAAGGAGAAAGAGAGAAAGAAGGAGAAAAAACAAATATTTCCCCTTACGCCCATTATATATAGAGAAAAGGCCAAGCCACAAAGTGTAGATTTTGTGAGAAAAAAAATATCGCACTAATTAACAGAAAAAATAAGAGAGAAAAGCACAAAAGTCCCGCGCTCTACTATTGAATAGTAGATTGTAACACAAGGGATCAACATGATATATTTTCGAGGAGGGCGTTCATTGAAACCCGAATGAAGCGTTGGATTCCACAATAGAATCCTGAAGGTAGTGAGAATAGTGCGCGTAGTGGTATTCTGAGCGTGATGAGTGATTCAAGCGTTAACGACAAAAACAATTTTGATACCGTGTGACACATAGCGCTTACATTATGTAGATATGTGCTATTTATTTTCACAGAAAGTCCTTGAACATAAAAGTGCCACTTTGATCCCATCTAGCAGCGATGCAAAGACCCGTATTTGAATAGGTGGTGTGAAATATATATTGTATAGTTTGTGCGGAAAATGAAGGCGTCTGGCAGCCAGGAACGGCCATAAATTTCACGTGCCTTCACTTTCCGACTAAACTCTATCTCCAAATAGAAACTATTAACGTTAATAGTGGTGCATAGTATAATTAGGAGTAATTTATTAAAAAGCTCAGTGCTTTTTCATTTTATCTTTAGAATATTGCGCCGGCTTTATGTTTTAATGACAGTTATAAAAAAAAACTTAAGGCACTACCTAATATGTACAGTATGTGGCATAGTATATGTTTACCCAAATCAGGTCATTTGTCACTGCTAGTGTAACAATCGTTCAAGGTGAATTCTTACGATTTCCGTAACGTGGCATGATTTATCACATGACTCACTTAGCTGGTCTTTAATAAATTACATGGAACTACTATTGTATTGTCATACGAGTCGTAGCCCTCCATGACCGTGTGACAGTCACGCGGTGTCAAAGGCTACATGCCTAACTAGGTTCGGTTTCGCGGAGCGGGGTAAAACGTGTGTGATCACGATTTATACGGCTCAAAATATAGGCGTGTTAAGAAGTGTTAAGTTTCAACGTAATATTGATGAACAGATTTATTTCATTATACCTGCTTACGTAGCAATTTTATGAGAAACAACATACCGGTATTCGGGCATTTTCACGAGAAGAGTTACAAAAACTTATTTTTTAAGGTAGATATATTTATATGTTTCCTATTCAGAATAACGAGCTTTTTCAATCTAGGAGAAAAAAACGGCCAAAGGTTTTCTATCGTTTTACCTACTTTCCATTTTGTAACCGCTGTGTTTGAAAATTGATTACAAAACGGAAAACAAAAAGGTGACTTATTTCTCCTAGCTGGATCGAAAAAGCTCATGATTCTGAGTAGGACGTAACTTAACTTTTGCAAATTTGAATAAAAAATTTTGGATCTCTTAAAAAAATGCCTTTGATATTGGCTCCGCTCCTCCGCTTTAGTTGTTTGCGAGAAAAAACTATTTAGAAATTAGATTTTTTTAGATTATGCACCTGCAATCGTACGTATATCAGAGTTAATTACGAAACTCCCTATTTGTCTAAGCACATCACCATTAATAGTTCCTTATCTCTGTTGCTCAAATAATTATATCGTAAATTGTATTCACAGTACCTAAGGCAATGAAGCAAACCACAGTGATATTAATACGTACGGTAACAAATAGCAATAATTAGTCGTCTTTCCTTCATCACTGCTCCCGTTTCCCGACGATGGCGTCGCGCTGCCGGCTGCGGCGGTAAACAAAACCGCCTTCTAACTTCGTGATAAATTACTCCAGATAAATGCGTTTATAACTTCTTTCGTGGATTGTGAATTTCAGAAGGTTTCTACCTCTGATTTCGGTTATTTTTAAACCTGTTAGAGAACTGTCACTGTTACGCGATGTTTTTCCAGGAGTTTTTCGTGTTTATGCAAACTTTAAATGATGGTAATAAAACTCACCGAAAGCTAATAATGCACCTATGTTGTAAGACATTGGTCATAGCATTGTATTGAGCTGTTTAAGGTTTAGTTTCCGCGGATGGTAGTAAAACCAACGACAAAACAATCGCGTTGAAACCAATTTCAATTACCAACAGAATACTTGGTAGTTACTCAAAACTCATAATAATAACAAAATAAATTTGACGCCTATTTTAGAAGTCGAATTATAAATTTAAAATAAATACAGTATTTAAAACGCTGCTTTGATAGCGTTGAAGCTTTGTTCTCTTATAAAGATGTCTGTTGGTGAAATTTTGGTTTAATTTATTTCGCATATTTTTGATACTTGCTAAAGGAAAAATATTTGTTTGATTACAGAGTTTGTTAAAACCGTAATTCGTAACAATACGAAATAAAAACTCAACAAGCCGTGTTGCGATACTAACCTCATCCTTATAAAGTTTAGTGGTGTTGTAATATCGACTGTGGTTATTTTATGATTCAGACGAAATTAGGTGAGGATTGATAGTTTCCTTAAACATATCTTGAAAATGAAATTTCTATAATAGGGTAGGGTAGGGTATAATAGGACAGGGTATATTAATATCCTATCAGTATCGTATGTCCATTGTGAAAAATTTGGAATTCATCTGTAAAAATAAATCAATGAACTTTAAAAAAATATATTATTAATATTTTTTGTGTTTTAAAAATAATTTGCATAAACAGACTTCCGTTTTGTAATCAGTATACATAACACCTAATATTAACCTTAAAAGGATTTAGGTACTTTTAATACATAAGGCATGACCCTGAAATTAGCCTCACTGTGAAAGCTAAAGTTCATCGCATATTTTTTAGAAATCTCATGTAACACTCACTATGAACACTCTAATAATATCTAGATCCGCTACCTCTTCCTTACGGGCCACACCGCGCTAGCGGTCAGTTCAGCTCACGATTAGGGTCAAGCGCCAAGGTCCAACGTTACATAATTCCTTAAACATTTGACGCTTAATTGTTACCCGACGAGTGCTCGCTATTGTCCGTCTTGATCGATGCCCGATTGATATTAAGCAGTAGCAGAACCATTAAACGTAATGATCTATTAGTAACGGGAGGCCATAATGATTAGCGTTTAAATATGTGAATGTGTATTTACATTGAATATAAAATCGTACCAACATTGTAACTATACATATTATTGTACCTCCTAATGCGTCCATCCGCATAGGCTAAGGAAAGTAGGCTGATAATGATGAATATTATTGTTTATACTCGTTGTATCATTTGAAAATGACAATAGCAAAATATATAACATCAAGAAAGCGAGATTCATGCATCATGGCCCAAAAATAAACAAAGTAGTCGTTATTTTTGTTTTGTTTTCTTCTCCCTCATATTTTTCGCTCCCCAGCATTAGCCATTACTGCAAAATTTTAAACTCACCAATGGTCAGTTTTAAAGGAGCAAAACTAGCGGTGTTCTTCACTAACGACGTGAACACTCGTTCCTTTCCACAAATTGTCCTGCCGCAGAAAGGGGTGTTAACGTCGGCAAAAATGCTTGAGCGCGTCCGTTCAAGCAATTCCTGCAAGAGAACACAGAGCCGTAAAAAGGAAACATTCCACCTGTGAAATATACTTAGTCCAAATATGTTTCTTCATTCGCTCTTACTTATAACAGCTGCTCTGTTGAGCATTTATTTTGTTGTGGCTGTGAAAACACTGAACAATCAGCGATGCAGAATAAATGTACGTATGCGTATGTACTATATTTTCATGGAATATCAGTTGTTATTGACTATTTCATAACATTGCAGTTTGCTCAAAGCCACTAAACGCAGTTTTAGAACTACCTATCATATCTGATTTATTGCCGGACTTTTAAAATAAATGTCCTCAATTTCAAACTTCCTAGAGCAAGTCATGACATCGGAACTACCGAGCATTCGTTTAAATATTTTAGTGAATGTATGTCCCTCTTTTCTCCTTATGTGGTAGCAGCCTTCAAGTCTAGGTTATAGTCCGTAAATAGTTTGACCGAACGTTTGGCGGTAACATGCATAAAATGTCCACAATAACGATCGCGCGATCGTGACTCGGTCATCGCTTGTTCTGATATCTTATTGATTTGTTGTATTGTCTGATAATGATCTCAACTTTGCACCAAACTTATCTAGATAAAGCATTGTTGCTATATAAGATTTTACATTTATTTTCACGGCGAGGAATCTATTGAAATGCCACAAAGATTGCCTTGGTATTTACATCGTATGAAGGTACTCTTAATAACCTTTACGGAACGGCGCGGTACTTGCCATTATTTTGTTGATCATTAATTTAGGTCATTGTGCAAACAAACAATGGGACGGTTATTAACAGCTATCGACAATAGAATTTTATTCAATCGACAAATGAAATGGACAATGTGGACATTTTGAGTTCATTGTCAGACTGACCCTCCGAAGAGCGAAAGTGTAGCACGAGTCATGGCAAGACATTATCGGTTAATGATATGTCATAACAAAATAACGGAGACAAAGCGGCCGAAGCTTTGAAATTAGCAATGACTTGTCACTGACATAATTGACATTTCATGAATTAAATTTAGACATGTTTCGCAACAGTGGCCACTCCGTCATTAATTTCGAAGCCCACGATCGATTAATAGTACTGTTTACTTTTAGATTAAGATAGACATTATCGGAAGGTCTACGTTTAATAACGATAATTCTTCGTCGATTATTTAACAGTACTTACCAGAATAGTTGTCAGTAACATTAGTGCTGTTAAAATATTTATATTATTAATATTGTTGGTACAATACTACTGCTTTTAGTATTACTGTAAAATTATAGGATAGCATTTGTTATCATTTAAAAAAATGTTTTCGTTGCATACTTAGATAATATTTTCCGGATTGCTTGTTTATTAACTAATAGGATATAATAGGTACCTACTATCTTCAAACATCCTTGTTTTAACAAAATGAAACATTGTTTTTTCACCAATATAAACTTTTGGAATGACAATGAACAAAGCGAGGAGAAGCATGTTTAGTTAAGTAAACTTTTAAGTTAAACCCTGCTCTTAAACGGACTTCTTTGTACAACAATGCCGTTTATTTTTTTAAAATGATTAGGCATGTGAAAATATTTCAGTTTATTTTACTTAATTAGTCCTGTATTACACAGGTTGCTTTTAATGAGTAAATTGCTGAACATGATTAGCGCATCAACGCAATCAACGATCCGTTAACACTATTAAATCTAATTTAATCTCGTTCATTCATAACTCATTAATGTTGCAACACTGTTTAAATATCTTTTTGTAAACAAACTTTTTTCAACATAACGTAGTCTGTAAAAATATATGAGTACTTATGAGGCTGGGGCACCGTCGAGTTTTATCTTAGGAAACGACGAAAGTTAGCAGTTTCCAGTAACGTACTCCTAAAGATGAAGCTTTATAATAGTATTGTATGATGAAAGATGATACGCAAGACTCAAACAAATTTAGCGAAACGGGTCGCTTACGTAATTTAAGTCGATAATTGCTCGACGTCTATTTTCATACTAAATGACATGTATCACGTGACATTTAGTATGAAAACAGCTCACCCCCACCGAGCATTGAATGGTAGAGGAAGAGTGGGACGGAAAATTGCCTTTTCTGGATGTCCTTGTTATGCGAAATCCCGGTGGGGGTTTATGCACTACCGTATATCGGAAGCCAACGTACACGGACCATTACCTAAAGCCTTATTCACACCATCACCCATATGATATTTTCTTCTGTACCGACAACTTTGATTAAAGTCATGTTGTGAAGCCATGTGCGGCATGTTTGAGAAAAAAATATTATAGTTGAGTTCCGGTGTTCTAAGCTAGCAAAGCAGTAGAGGGCAAATACAGCATGACATTTGACATGACCATGATATCGAGCGCTAGGTGAAGGCTTTTTGTGCGACCATTGTCTTCGACATTCCGCAATGCGTCCAAACGAAAAAGGATGTATCTCCCTAAAACTCGTATACGCCTGCAATACATTTTCATTATTGGTAATACCTCTTGCATATTATTATATCGTGAACCAAATTTTGATTTATTGGCGCAAGTGTCGCAATTACCTATGATTTTAATGGAAATGGGCGGGCAGTCGAAATTAGATTTTTGCCGACGTAAACTCAAGGAATTGATTAATAGTTTTGATATGATTACTTAATTTGAATGAGCGAAACCAATAATTATTGTTATTGTTAGAACAATTGTAAAGAGACATTCAATCGCCCTTTACATACAATCAGACATATTCATTAATTAACCAACCATGGGTCCTTATCAAATGATACAGTAATGTATTTGATTAAACGTGAATAAAATTTCGTATTTGCTATGGACATTGTAACCACCTGGATAATATGACTCCATCATGTTGTTGAAGATAAGATGCATCATTGATATATTTTTCCCTCATGATCAGGTCATCTAAAAAGCACAACGCCTAAGTAGCAAAATGCCTAAAACGAATGTCTAAGAAGCTTTATACCTTAGAAGCAAAATGCATTACAATCATAATGCCTAAGACTTAAATCATCTAAACCGTAAAATGTCTGAGTAGCAAAGTCACAAAATATGCTGTTGCCTAATCTATGTAATGTCTAATACGCAGAATATCTGAATGGCAATATACTTCAAATTTAATTTACCTAAATTGTAGAATATCTTATAAGCAATTTTCCTGTTACTATACACCCTTAAGTCATACTGCCTAGTGCCGAAACTGGAACCTGCGCCATGCCTGGATTACAATTGAACTACATTTTACAAACAGACGAAGTGCTTTCCACCTTGTTGAAGGTGGCGAACTTAATGCCTTTAGGCATTTTCTAACAGTCAACTATTTGCATTGGGCCAAACAGAAATATAATTGGCGCGGATATGAAAAATAAAGGAATTTACTTAAAAAAACAAATACATATATGTATAATATACATAATTTACACAAAATAATACATATACTTGTACAGTCACGTTTATAAATATACATGTATAGTATAAGTACACTTCGGAACTTATTACTGGGGCAGATAGTTCAAAAGTGAATACAGGTGTAAACAACTATTTATGTAGCTGACCATACATACTATACTACAGGTGTAGTGAGAAATGAGTTGCCTTCGGAAACGTTCGTAAACACATGCTGTTTCAGGCAGTGTCACCGAGTCTGACTGAAGTAGCATGACAGCTATTACTGTCAGTCTCAGTGAGATAGACTGAAACAGCATGACGTTGACGAACGTTTCCGAAGGCAAGTCATTTCTCACTACATCTGTACTATACAGTGTACAAACTTTTGATAGACCCTGGAGGGCTTAAATCCTTAAGTTAGCTTGTTTTACTTAAAGGAAACATTCCCTTATTATTAAAAAGAAATAAAACTGCATTCAAAAAACCTTTAAAAAGTCATTTGTATAACCTGGGAATAGAAACAGGTAAAAATTAAGACAATTAACACTTGCTAATTTATTCCATCAATCGGCCCATTAAAAGTTTCCACGCTGTACTACACACTATGATAAGAACACAATCTGACAAAGTCATGGGTTAGTACTAGTCAGTTAGTATTAATACTTCTTATTTAATACAATCTCTTCTTTATCTAAAAGCACTGGCTGTTGAATGTCAAGTGTCATGAATCATATTCAGAATGTAACATTATTGTCATTGTACTTTCTGAGCTTCAGTCAACTACTATGTTTGGAACTAATGTCTAATATGAGTAAAGAACCAAGGAACAACGTGATTTCTTTTATTACTAGCCAAAAAGGTAAACAAGTGTTATTATGGAACGGTTACAGGCACAACTTAAATGTAACGAATAAGGATGGAACGACTCGCTGGCGTTGTTCTCGCAGAGAATGTAACGCATCAGTGAAAATTGATGGCGAAAGAAAGAAAGTAATGGACCACAGCAAACACTCGTGTATGAGATGTGAAGCTCAAAATGAAATTGACATTTTAGTAGACAAATGTAAAATAGATGTTTGCACTAGCGGTGCACCAGTACAGGAAATTTTTGAATCCAACTTTGAACATCTTGACCCTTTGTCGGAAACAGTTGAAAAGATGCCATTGTTTACATCAAAAAAAGATTCTCTTTACAGAGCGAGGCGTAAACATTTGAATGTGAAATGTACTGAAACAAGAAATTTGCGTGATGTCCAAGTACCTGAAATTATAGCCGAAGACTTTCTGGTGGCTAACGATGGTAGTGAAGATAAGATACTTATATTTTCTACAAAGTTAACCAGAAACACACTGAAGCATATATCAAGCAAATCTCCTAAGTTTTACGGCGACGGCACGTTTAAAAGGACACCTGTGCCGTTTTTTCAACTATTTTCACTACACGTTGATTTGAATACTGGCGACGATGGCACCTCACTTCGTGTATTACCAGTGATATATGCTCTTCTCCCTAATAAAACCCAAGAGACATACGTACGGCTGTTTCAGTTAATCAAAGATAAATTTAATTTTGAAATTAACCATTACATGTGTGATTTTGAAATCGGTCAAATGAATGGGATGAAAGCTGTTTTTCCAGACTGTAAAGTTACGGGGTGTTACTATCACTACAGCAAGGCAGTGTGGAAGAAAGCCAAAAAAATAAAACTTACTGAGACCTATGAAGGATGCCACATAACAAGATTGGCGGCTAGTTTACCGTTGCTGCCGCCGGATCATATTCAAGATGGTTGGTTTGCTATTAAAGAGGAATGCAACAGTTCTGATGAAGAGACAGATTTCATAGAGTATTTTGAATCTCAACGGGTAAAACTTTTACCACAAATAATCAGTTGTGCAGGTGAGAAACAGAGAACGAATAATAGTATTGAGGGATGGCATCGTAGAATAAATGCACGCATTCCGTCTAAACCAACACTGATATTATTTTTCATGAAATTGAAAAAAGAAGCCCTCTGGCAACATTTCAAAATAAGACAAATGTCATTTGAGATTAAACGCGATCAGAAGGACATCAAGTTTGATAAAATGTATACAAATGAGTTGAAGTCACTAAATGAGGGTAAAATCTCTGTGCTGGCGTTTCTCAAGAAAATATGTCAATGTAAAAGGCTTTTAGGTTGGAGCAAATGAATTAATTGAAGTGTTTAGTTATTATGCAAGAAAGTTTAAGTTCCTCTAGTTTTATTGGTTTTGTTATTTTTAGTCAAAGTAACAGCTTTTTTGTTTAAGAAAAACATTATATAAATTATTTAAAATAAATGTTAAGGCACAGATTATTATTAAACGGCTATGCCAAAACTTGAATATTATTTGTTGTTTATTTTTTCTTCCTCAGAAAAATTACAGATTAAGCAAATGAATCTTTGCTTATTGAAATTTTCATAACGCATTCACTGCCACCAACGCATATATGCGTTTTCTATACTTTCACCCAGTGCCTTCAACGCACAAACGCGTCTATAGTAAATAGTGACGTCTGCCCTGTGCCTTCGGGGCACAGGTGAGTCTTGAATATGTATGTTAATATCAATTTATAGACTCCTATGTGTGTCGGTGGCACTGAGCATTAGTTGGTTGACTTATATGTGCGTTCAGGGCACGCAGCAAAGTGTAGCACCAGGCGAATGACCATTGAAAAACATGAGGCTAGCAGTGAATGCGTTAAAATTAACGACATTTCCAGATTGAGTTTTTGTCATGACTAAGGTAAGGGAAGGTTACCAAAATGCAAACCATGTCTAACAAGATATAATGCATTTCAGGCATTTTGCTACTAGGACCTAATGCGATTTAGGTAAATCAAAACAGTAGACATGGTGCATATCAGGCATTTTGCTACTAGGACCTAATGCGATTTAGCTAAATCAAAACAGTAGACATGGAGCATTTCAGGCATTTTGCTACTACGACCTAATGCGATTTAGGTAATTAAAAAAGCAGACATGGTACGTTTCAGGTTTTTTTCTACCTAGCCATTGTGCGTTGTAGGACTTTTACTACTTAGGCCTATTGCTTTTTAGATGACCTGATCATGAGGGATATTTTTTCAGATAAACATTTTGAAATTAATTCAACGTGTATTTTAACCAAGAGTATTTTTAATCATTTTTATTCTCAAAACTACAATTTATGTACATAGATTAAATCTTACTAATCTACTTAACCTAACCTATATCTAAGATTGGCCCTTGTGGCATTGTACCGAGGATGCTGGCGGCATTTCTCAAAATAAATAAATATCAACAAATCTTACACAAATCGACCAAGTCCCAATCCAAGGTAAATTAAGGCTTACCATATTGTGGTTACTAAGTGCGATATATATGTATATAGGTAATAGGTAAACACATGCAAGTATTTAAATAAATTGAAGACAACCATTACCAATACACAAATATAATGCCCTCCGCGGGACTCAAACTGCAACTGACAACAACTTCGTAGACAGGAACACTGTGGACACAGATCTATCGCTTCAATATTAATCAAACGGATATGAAATTCTCATTTAAAAAAATCTACATATATACAAAATAAAAACATTTTAAACTACATTTAACTAAAAATACCTTAAAGACAATGGAATATGCTTTCGCCTGCGATAGTAGTTAACTAATATGACGTTCAAACAACAAGAAAAGAGCGCACCTACCTACACCTTTTTGAAAGGCTGGCAACTTCGTATTATTAGAAATACCATTCATTGCTTCTGTAGTCTTCAACGTAGCAGAAAATTTGCCGAAGACGAAAAGTCTCCCTAGTATACAACGACTCACTGCGATTGTATTTAATATATTGGACAATATAACAGTTGTTTTCATTCACAGTGTCCTAGCTCGGTTTAGTGTAGTTCATAGTTGCATACTGTAGGATTTGTACTTTAAACTTACAAAAACTCAACGTTATTGGTAGCAGCAACTTGTAATATACACCGTGTTTTTATTGATTTCCGTTAAATTGGACAGGTTACTTGGGACATTAATAGAGGTTGCCTGGTATATCGGCTTTTGTTAATTTCGTAAAACTTTTTTTTTTTCGCTTTCAAACATAATAATTGTAATGGCAAGTGTGAGAGAACCTTAAGAATAAGATCTCAGGCGACTGACGGCTGCTGACGGCATATGTCAAAATAAGTAACATTAGGATGTAATAAAGGTTGCAATACACTTGTTCAGTCATTAAACTTATTTTTTTAATAACTCAATAACAGTAAAAGTTAGGCACTCGTTTCTTAGAGAAATTGATTATTTTTGACCTAAATAAGCTTCCCTTAAATTTAACGGAAATCAATAAAAACACGGTGTATATTTTATTTTTATGTGACGAAGGTATACAACTGAGCTCACAGCCCCCCTAATGGAAAGCAGGAACTGAGGCATGGACATAGTGACCAAAAAATCGCCTATGAGCTGCCTACCCTGAGGACTTCGATGGATTGCCTCTATCTATGCCAGTAATTACACGCGCTATCTTACCCCCAAACCGGAACACAGTACTAACTATTTAGCTGCAGGTTAACTGGTAAGACGGTGGTAGCTATCTGGGCACGAAGTCTTACCACCAGTTCAAATTAATTTTACCTATTAATAAAAGCAATATGAACGACAATTATATAGCTACAAGACTTTAAATATTTCAGAAATTAATCGAGAAACCCAAAAAGTTTAATAATAAAACAAAATAACATTTCCCACATAGTTTCAATCGTTCTACCAACAAACCTGTCTATTTTGACCGAACTTATGGCAGCAAATATTTCAGGGGTACGCAACCCGCTGTAGTTTAGCATCGGTCTGCGCAGACAGGGCTCATCAATCTGTATCAGCGTGATCCCGGTCGGCTACCCCTGCATAGGTAAACCACCGCAGGCTTAGCGAGTTGCTTCCTAATTATTTTTCTTCCTTCGCGTAAAACGAGGTTTTGGAGATAGCCATTGATTGTGATTAATATGAACCTTTCGTTAAATTGCTTCTCCATAGAGGGACCAAAGTGACCGAGGGAACATTCTTTCAACAGCCAGCCCCTACAGTTTTGTATGTGACACAAGTTTTATCAGTTGTGTATTGATGTTAGTTTCAAAAGCAATTTAATTTAAGTAATAAAGAATCACTATTCTTACGTACGTTGACGTAAATAATAATACTTATAACATAAATTGGGTGAATCGCCACAAATTGAACCTTAAAACCACAATAAAAGCTCATATATGTACATGCAGCTCTTTTCTTTTAAGGTTGCCAGGAAGAGATCGCTCTTTTCATTAGTGATAAGACCTACTACTGATTTATTTTTGATTATAAATACTATTTCTTATTTATTAATTAGGTAATCTAATTGCCTACGTACATTGGTTGAATTTCACATTGAATCCAGTAACTGCGTCCTATATATAGGATTAATACAACGGCAACATGACATACTTAATCAATCTTCCATTCGATTAGTATGAAATAGTAATGAATAATGAACCCGACAGAACAACGGTAATGGCTGAAGAACTAATTGAATTCTGCATACTGCATTATTACTGATCGTTGTGAAACGTTTTGAGGCTGCCTTTTAAAATGTGTTAAGAAACTGTTGCTTTCAGTATACGATATCGAATCAATTAACCGTTAATTGGATTAATTAGAAACGCAGGAACGTTGAAATAGCTGGAGCCTAATTACTTTTTCCTGATAATATCTTCATATTTTCGTAATATATTTTTTAAAAGGCATCTTGTTATTATTAGCAGTTTTTTGAAGGACCTAGACGACAAAGTATCATTAATATCATCATAACTGGACTCTGTATTCAAATATACAGGGTGACATCTGGGTCGTGGACCCAGTACCCTGTTCTCACCTGCACAGGGTACTAGGGACGGTCACGCTTAGCAACTTTCACTATGGAGACGACCAAGAAATCGCGAAAAAATCGCCTAATTATGTTTTAATTGATACATAACTATCAATTATGGGCATTTACCTCCTAATGCGTCTATACCACAGAATTCGATTTGGATAGAAGAAACAAGTTGGCGGCGGCACATTTGTATTGCGGCCGAGCGTGTCAGATTTTGTACTGAAGTTGTTACTTGCCTATGATTTTAAATATGTCTCAGGCCCTTGAGTATTCATATTTTTTTGTGTTGTTGCAATTAATATTACTTAAGGAGGCATTATTAATGTTTTTGTTCACTTCAACTTACAAAATTTGACGCCCGAAAGCTGCAAGCTGCGATTAAAGACGGACAACTCAGTGGATTTCACTGAGTTCATTTGACACGCTAAGTAGATTACGTTTGCTTGATCTATGGTATATATGACATCTGTGGTCTATACGCATAGTTAATAGGAGAGGCGTACTCTAATGCCATATGCTATTACACAAATTAAATTTTACGGAAAGAGGGAAAAAACATTGACAAAAAATCGAGAAATCGTAATAAAATCATTCAGTTTCACTTGACTACTTATTTTATTCATTTATGTATAGAGAAACTCATTACCTACCTATAGTGTTTCTTGTAAATGTACATAGGTATATAACATGATCATCAATAAGTAATTATTTATGTATCAGAAAGATATTTAGTAGTTAAATCTAAAGTATATTATTTTCTACAAAACAAGATAAACAAATCCAAATTGCATCTAACCTTGAAAGCGACAAACTAAGACCTACATTCTAATACCCTTTTAACGAATGCAGTTCGGCCTGACAGAAACATTTCACCGGCATCAGCAGTCGTCACAGTTTTGCATAATAATGGCACAATGGAACAAAATTGTACGAGCTTGTCTGTTGCAAAATGCCGAGAAAGAACACCTCCTCGAAACCGCCCTCTGCAACTCATGAATTATTCGAAGTTGTGACAATCGTAGCCTATCACTAAAGTGTAAGGATCATGGTCAGAACGTCGTGTTCTTACTAGTGACTAATTTACTATCGAACGTTGTACCGTGCATGTTGAAATCCTAAATATTTATCCTAATCTTTAGGTAAGTTAAACTAGTGTGAAAGATTAAACGATTTGCCAATAAGTTATATCGATTGCAAAGATATTATATACAAATTATTATTTGTATGATACTTGAACTCAAAATACTGTAATACGTATGACTGTGTTACGCTATCGCGTTACTACACGTGCTAGCTCTGTACTGAATAACAATGCTTACCCCACAAACATCCTGCACATCACAATACTGCATTACGAAATTACTAATTATTTATTGAAACAGATTCATTCTATTACTATTTGCTTTAGTCTTGGAAGAATTTAAAACTAGGTACCTTTGCAGTTTCTGTATGTTGGACGCCTAGCTGCGAATGTTGGGAAGGTGATTCCACATTATTTTTAACAACTTCTGAGTACAGTTCGAGCACCTAGCGTGCTCAAAAATATCTGAACGTGAACTCTAACGCCATGACTACAGAGTTCTGCTCAGATATTTGAGAGCTCCCTTCGCTGTACGGTGTGTTGTGGCTGCTACATGTATCTGCTGGCGCCTATGCAAGTTTTTTTACTCTGTATAATAATAATAATGATACCTACCTATTTATTACTGATTTAACACAGAACAAAGAAGTTACTAAGCTGGTTTTAATTGACAAGGTTTCAATCAATTAGTGTTTGTGATCCGGGTGTAGTGTAGACAGTTACATTTTAAGTAACGATGAATAATAGGTACATACATACAAATTGAATGATTGCTTTTTTTAGTCAAGCAAGTTATGTACATACATCGAAAGTATATGTAGCGTATGTATGCGTGTGAAAAATCAAACAGGTATATCTACACCATTTGATTTTATATTGTGTTTAGAAGACCCCCGTTTTTGTTGACTGTACCTATAGGTACTCGTAATATTGCATGCATAGGTATAGTCATATCAGCCACGAAGTATAAGCACAATTGTTCGAGGAGCGTGTGTGTAAAGTGCTTGTATTTATCCGCGGCTCACGCATCATAAAATTAATTTCCGAGTGTACTCCGCTTAACGTTTATTTTAAAGGCGTATAAATTTGTTCCCTCCACCTTAATTTGGAATTCGGGCCGAATTATGGCTTTGAAACACGGGGTGGAGACTAATTCTGCTAAACGAATGAAAATGAAATGTTTTTTTTTTGTTGCAGATCTCACATCAATTGTTTTGGATTATGAGCTTCTGTTCCAAAACGTAAGTACTTACCTATTTAATAAACCTTGATTAAAATTGTAGCGATTTCCATCCGTGGGTAGATTAAAGCATATCTAGTCTATGTGCATTTAAAAATAGTAACTTTATAATAAGTACCTATTCCATTTTTTTGACTTTATGGTCTATATAGTAATAAATAATATATTAATTAGAGAAACTGTATCCTTATTTAGGTAATATAATATTAGTTAAGGTCAAACAAATATTTTAACAATGCATGAAACGTTATGCATTGTTAAATATTTTATTGTCCTTTGACGGATGAAACGGATGGAATGCTTAGCGAACCGTGCAGTATTTAATAGCTTAAAAATTCTGATACGGATACGCGCTACTAAATGACACATTGAACAAAAAAGATTAATTAAGTTCGTTGCCGCCGCGATTTGGGCTCTACTTTTCACTTACGATCAGGTGGAGTGGAGCTTCTTTGTTTTGTCAATATTCAAAAAATATTCGTATTGTATTACATAATAATAATACGCTATAAAACGTTAATCTTCAAGCGTGTGAAAATTCAATACTTCTAAATCGTTCGTCATGCAGATTAGATTTGGCATTGACCTCTATGGGATACCTACACAACATTGTCTACCTTGATTTCCGACAAGTACTGGCAAGTCACTGGCACATCACGACTCCCGTCGCCTTTAATTCGCATGATCACTTGAATTAATCTTAGTGCCATCTTGAGACTGTTCAAGTACAATATTGCTCGCAGAATCGTCAACTATTGCTCAACTGAAAAACAATGCAATTATAATTCCGAAGCTAACAATTGAGCACGGTGATGTGACATGACGTGCACGCTTTAAATGAAAATAGATATTGCAAAACATTTAGAACGAGTATTTAAAAACACGACTTTTATCTTTTGAATGAAAATGAGAGTAGTATTTATTAATTTAAAGAAATGTTTTGTAATCAACAGCTGTAGTTATTGATATCTGATAGCATAAATCAATACCTCTTAATTCGTTTATTTATATTCAGTTACTGATAGTGAATCTAAAAATCATAACTACCTACGTCAATGTCGATTTTATCAATGCAAGTACAAATCATTTATGTGTATGATGATTTGTATTTATTATGAATGATTGCAAGAGGCCAATATTTTGTTTCATGCTGTGTGTTCTGTTGTTTAATAAGTACTTACTATTTCTTGTTAGTTAAACAACATTCGATTTCTAAGTTTTAATCAAGTGCCTTGTAAAGAAATTGAATGTTACTATTATTTATTTCTGTAACAATAATCTGTGTGATAACATAAAATACTGTTCATATCGTTTCCCTTAATATGGCTATGCATAAATGAATATACCGTTACTTTGGGAACGCTTTAATTAAGTTACCGAAAGGGATAGTTCTAAAACAATAATTAAATTTATTGAAAGCTTCAATGTTGGCGAGGCGGGTCGCAATGGATTAGGGTAAACAGAATAAAGAAGCTTTTGTATCCAAAATTAAATGTCACTCGATGTCATTATTCAGGCCGCTTGACGCGCACGATCGCTGCCGACTGTTTGCTGTTACGGATGAGAGACGTTTACACTACGCGACTGTGTAAATTATAATATTCTATGCCTGCAATATCTTCAAAACTAACAATATATTATTATATTCATGCGTTGCTTTAGGGTCTATCGCGTATTATCGTAATATTAAAAACGAAATCTATTTTTACAAGCTTTTATTTAGTTTCACCTGTCCCGTTGTCTGTCGTTCTGTAATCAAATCTTGCAACTTAAATTTGATCCACTTCCCGGTTTCCGATTGAGCCGAAATTTAGAATGCATGTATAAATCGGATGACAATGCAATGTTATTGTGACATAGAGCTGATCTGATGATGGAGCCGGAAGGTGGCCATAGGAACTCCGTAATTAAATGATGCAACCCTATCGAGTTTGAGCTCATTAGATTCGTCTTAACGAGTACTTTGATACTATATGGTAACCAGGGTCTGATGTTGGAGTTGGAAGGTGGCCATAGGAACTCCGTAATTAAACGACGCAACCCCATCGAGTTTGGGCTCATTGGATTAGTCTTGACGAGTACTTTGATACTATATGGTAACCAGGGTCTGATGTTGGAGCCGGGAGGTGGCCATAGGAACTCCGTAATTAAACGACGCAACCCCATCGAGTTTGGTCTCGTTTGATTCGTCTTGACGAGTCTCTTGCTTTCGTCCCATATTAATTATATATGATTGATTGGATGGATGACCCAATGCCAAGGTGAGCACGTGCCGAGGGCTGAATGGAGAACATGAGACAAAAAGGTTGCGACAAGTTTGTGAATATATTGAACGCTTTAAGAGTAGGTGAGCTGACTACCGAACACTTTTCTGATCTTATGCAGAAAGTATCTTCAAATAGCTCTGGAGAGTTCTCGATTGAAAAAGCTCTATGTATTTACCCAACGAATCAGCAGGTCAATAAACATAATTCAGCCGTTCTCGAACATTTTAGGAAAAAGAATACACAAATGTTTAAAATAATAGCACAAGATCAATTAATTGATGGATCAAAAAAGAATGATCAGATTGATATTAATAAAATAATACACACGGACATTAACAAAACAGGAGGTCTTCCAAAATAACTAGAAATATTTGTTGGTGCTAAAGTTATGTTGAGGTCTAACGTTGACGTTGCTAAGGGACTTGTGAATGGAGCAATAGGTCACATCACTGAAATCATATGGCCGTATTACAGACGTGCTCAACTATACGATAGCGATGTACCATCGGTTCGCGTAGACTTTGGTAACGATGGCATTCACATAATACACCCTAAATCAGTTCAATTTCCTGCTAAATTTAATCACGGCACAGCTGAAAGAAGAATGCTCCCGATTGTCTTGTCTTGGGCTTCAACTGTGCATAAAATGCAGAGAAGGCTCCAAATAGTTCGCTGCTTAAGCCGAGTTAGGTCTTTAGCAGGTCCTCAAATCGAAGAACTTGACTGCTCCAAGTTGACGTCGAAGAAACCTTGTAATGTTGATACATTAAAAGAAATGGATATAATGAGGAACGTTACAAATAACTAACAAGTGATTACATAATTTCAACATTATTGATATTTAAATCAGTACATATTACATATCATGTGAACGAACTACGGACTTCATAACTGAATAACGCTGCTACGCGCTGTAAACTACGTCGTAGTAAATCTCGAATTAAAAATAGAGGTACTAAAAAGTTAAAAATAAAATTAAAGAAAAAAAAACCTTTTTAAAAACAAGCTTTTATTATTTGTTTATAAAATGAACTAAAAAGTTAAAAATAAATTAACTCTAAAAAGAAATATAACACTTTGTAACTTGATTGTAACCTTTAACGACAAATAAGCGTCTTCGTCTAGGACAAAATAAATCCATATTGTACAAATTTATTTAATTTTAACACTAAAACTTTTCACCATACATAATTATTGAATCTCGTCCCCCCTCTTTATCATAGTCCCCATTTATAAATGAAAGCGTGTTACATTGTGATAGCTTGAGGAAAATGTTGTGTTGTATTAAATGTAACACGCTTTCATTTATAAATGGGGACTATGATAAAGAGGGGGGACGAGATTCAATAATTATGTATGGTGAAAAGTTTTAGTGTTAAAATTAAATAAATTTGTACAATATGGATTTATTTTGTCCTAGACGAAGACGCTTATTTGTCGTTAAAGGTTACAATCAAGTTACAAAGTGTTATATTTCTTTTTAGAGTTAATTTATTTTTAACTTTTTAGTTCATTTTATAAACAAATAATAAAAGCTTGTTTTTAAAAAGGTTTTTTTTTCTTTAATTTTATTTACTCGTAAAATAAAAGGACTGACTTTAGTAAGTATTTCCTCTTTCTTTCTTATTGTTCAAACGAATTTTTTTATTCGCTGCACCGTTAGCACGGAAGTAACTTCATAATAATACCTGAAGAGGCTTTAATTTCGTTTACTGAGTCAGGGATCGGGACCGGTTTTTTGGAAAAACCTCGAAATAGCTCAATATTTTAAAATGTTTTACAGATAAAGATGTAGTAGGTACTCAATATTTTATGTAATTAACAACATTGTATTTCTAAATTACTCCTTTAACCGTTTTTTGTATAGAGAAAAAACCGGTATCCGATCCCTGTACTGAGTATGGCACCTTTATGATGGCGCAATGACCTCTATGATGGCGAGTATATAAGGCAAGGCGATATTCGGTTATTATGTGTGCGTCAACCACTAAGGCTGAATAATTGAATATAATGAATAGGCATCCTAACAAATACTGAATGTATTTGATATAACAAAACATCGTGTAGTCTAAAAAACATTGAACAAGCTAACCCATTAATTATATCTGTACCGGCTGTCGAAGATGCCTCCAAACCAAACTTTGCGCTTCGTACAATGGGATTCGGATATTATGCGTATCAAAACCCATTTATATAATGCTTTGGAATACATTTATTTGTTGGAACGAAACCGTTCTTCTTTGTTATTCCTTATTCTAATTTATCCACAATACGTATTGTCTACTCATGACTCAAAGTGTGACATTAGCATTCAATATTATCCTTGATATGTCGGACATATTTGTACTTTACTAAGTGCTTTACGTGTGCTGTTATTTTTATAATTTTAGTTAATGTATACTTTCCTCCTTAGTACATCCTGGTTGGACCGACTTCTCCAAGTATTTGGGATACAAATATTTTAATTCTACTTCTTACAAATGAACTTGAAAATCTTAACGATTTATCCGAATGCATTAAGGTTGGAGTAACCTAACGTATCTATATATCAAAATGATGACATATACACAATACAATTTTTGTTTGAAATATGCAAACATGAAAATGTATGCAAACATCAGCTTTGCGAGTATTTTTAGGTAATACCATTAGCCTTAAAAAAAATTTCATTATGAGTATTACGCAAAGACCACAAGCAACAAAAATGGGCTTTTATTTACAATTATCGACACTAAATGTGAGCGGTTTAGTAAAAACGTTTAAACATTTTAAATTACGTGCAAAACAATTCTGTTCTTATGGTAAGTGACAAAGTGGGACGTTTTTACTAAAAGCTCACATATACTTTATGATTATGAGCAACACGTTAAGATACAAATTCTGAACTTGAATGATATAATTTGTCACAAGATCCACTATTTACCTACACAGCAGCAACAATAGATTACTAAGCTCGTAATAAATGTTAATACGTACTCTAATTGAAGCATAACATAGATTAATGATGGACATAATAAATGTAGAGAAATTACGTACGACATTTCCAAATACACAGTGTGTTAACATGATACTGGCTTTTATCGAAACCAAGGAATCGTATGCAGATTTTAGCCCAACCGCGAACATTTTTCGATTCAAAATGCTAATTTTAAAAGTAATTAACTTTCTAAGGAAAGTTAATTGAGAAGCAATGTAATTCAAAATGAATCGTTAATTTGCACTTGACAATGACAGGTCGCAGCTACTCGCAACGTTTCACAACTGAGCAGTACACGCGTTACATTGACCGTTCGGAGGCAATAAAATTAATTGTACGGTCAATTTAATTATTTGTCAAATGTTAATACTTGGAAACCATTGCTAGTAATGCGTATTATTACCCATTTTCGTAAAAGCCCGGGTCATGGTAACACATGTATATTGAATGACGGCTACCACTCAAAATGCTCACGTCATCGGATGTTTCTAGAATCGGACACGAACTATATGCATAAACGAAAACAATTACTCGAATCACTGTAATAAACCTCACTGTATCGCAACCAAACACACTTAGGATACACCATTTGCATATTTGACATTCCATGAAACACAACCTGTATAAATGAGGGATATCTCGTTATTTACGCAAAATACTTAATAAATACTTGGATTGGATGTTCAATCTTTGCTTAATGATTCGATTCCCAAACGCACCTTGTTTGTCCAAATATAAGACCAAATTGATTACTCGCATCATCACTTCTATACATTTCATAAAAATTGTTAAAATCCTTTCCGAGATTTCATGCGTATTTTATAAGTATAATAGTAGTAGGAAATGATAAAAACTATAAGAGATCGCTCATTTTGTTCTTGGAAACGATGGCGTCTAATTTAGTGACACATCTACATTCATAGATTGATACCGAATTCAGTTAATTTATTAGGGAAATAGTATTTTACACATTCGTGTTATAATAAAGAGTATTTTTTTTAGTCAAGTACCGTGTTCAAATTAGTTGCTGGGTGGCCTAAGTAAGGTACGAGATTGAAAAGTTTGATTATAATACTATTGTGCATAATACTTATTCTACGAATCAATAAAAATATTTGTTTACTACAAATCTAAATATTGAAATAAAGTGCAGATCCTAAGGTCGCCGCTCGTTGATGTCTTTTTTGCTGGCACGCGAATAGTATTCATTATAGTTGCCTACCGCGTTGTATAATGAGTTGTGTACCTACGTAATCTTAATTCAAACATGGTTAGCTCCGAGTTAGAAAAAAGGCTTTTACATATTTTTATATATAATTACATTATTATGACGTACACATCCAATAAACCTATAACCGAACCAACATAATGCCAGTTCTATTTTTCAATAGGTCTGGGATCAATTTTTAAACAAATTGAAAACTTATTCTTACTTGTCACAAAAATCGGCTCTATTGTTCATATGAACAAACTCTAAGATATAATTTTAGATTTTCGTCCACAGAGCTGTTGAATTGATCATGGGTTAAACAAGAATTATTCGTTTAGAGATAACATAATTTTGCGCTGTTAACTGTGACCAACCCTTACTTCATCTTAATGTGCACAGAGACTACATAAGCTGTGCCATGTGCTAACTGAGAAACCCAGATAATCGTAAGCTCGGGCATTAAATGCAAATTGACATAGTATGTAGTACTGGATATATTTATTTACTACAGTAAGTAATGCGACTGAAATTGCGACAATATCTCTCGAAAGCAGACGCCGTCTACGCGTATAATACGAATACCTGCAGGATGGGTTTGAATCAGATCAATCTATTCTTACAAAGCCTAATAAAACACGGTATGGGATAGTAACGAACCTATTTTTGTAAATTTTTCAATGAAGTAGACTTCATACTGTGAATATCATTTACGATTTTACATCTATGTACGTATAGGATAAGTGGCTCATAATATATGATGAATAAAAACATGGGATACGACTTAGTAACTTATCTTACACTTACAACATAACATCTATCTAATCAAAACTTGTATTGTGGGTACTAGAAGTCGATTTACATACTGCAAAAACTAATAAATAGTAGGACAACTACGATGACTCAAATTTCAGGAATAAACCCTTTTTTCTCCCCCATCCTTGAGTAACAAAATAAACGATCGATTTCGTCCTGTCGTAAAACTTTAAGAACCAACTGAAAGACTAGCTTATATTCAGTCTGCTTAGATACTGTGCATCGTCTAATTAGACCGCTCGGAAGTGTCCCGCCCCCGCCGACCGCTAACTTGCACAGACGCCGACAACATCTTTCGCCAAATCACAGCTTCGAAGCTTTCATCGGTCGTACTTCAAATAATATACAGGGTGCTCGCGAGAAAACCGAAAGATTTTAATGCTGAATTCCTCAGCATATTTAGAGTATTTAATGTTATATAAAATTTCCTGGATTCGGCTTGGTTCCAGAGATAATTAACCTCTTTTCGTAAAAAGTTTTTCGACGTAACTCGTCATAAAACTTATTTTTGATTACACAATGTGTTCTAATATTACCAAACCTATTGCCTGACAATCAAAACATATCGTAACAGATGTGCTTACCATAGAAAAAATCAAATGCGAAAGACTCTGGTTGTCACGGGATCAAAACATAACAATAAACTTGACGGAAAAAACCTGTCCCTAAAAAAAATCATTTCAAAAATTAATTTTAACAAATTGGAAATGTGAAAAAGTATTCAAACACAGTGAATACTTTTTCACACAGCTGATGGTCTCATAATGTTTTTTGTTTATTTTGATGTCTAGACTGCATAGTTAAAATCTTTCCGGTTCCTCGCGAGCTCCCTGTATAAATACTTCAGTAGTAAAGAGCAACACTCGCCTAAGTTAAGCTTTAGTACTTTAAAAAAGGTATATATTTTTATAGCTTATTTGATGTCCCACTGCTGGGCAAATCAAGTACCAGTCCCTTCCACTTGTCCCTCATACATGTACATGTCGTCCCGCCATCTCCTCTTTGGTCTGTCTCTGCTCCGGAATCCGAAATACCGACCTAAGTTCCAAAACCGAAGTAATAGATGTGGGTATGAAAGCCGCCAAGCTCAAGTGAAATGGGCAGGGCACGTCTGAAGAATGCCTCCGTCATAATATTATTACGTATAATACCTACTAATACTGTCTTAAGAGTCGACTTCGGGATTGTCCGGGAAGTGTCTTGGATATCCAAATGTTGAAAGTGTGTGATGGGCAATTGGGCAGCAGCATCATCATATATGCGATCGCCAGTGCCAAGTGCCAAACCGCTTGCCCAGTGTGACGATTATGGGCTTTTACCTCTTAATGCGTTTTTACGTAGGGGACTGAAATAGGTTCTTGATGGTGGGTGATCCTGCTTGGAAAATTTTGGCAAAATTGAAGCAATTAGCGATACCTAATTACAAGTACCTGCTTTAAGTTTATAGGAATAATAAACAAATTGATTTGAAACCTAGTTTCGGCAATTTCGTACGAGCAATCGTGTCTTATGTATTAAATAGTTATATTTATTGTCTTACTTGTTGGTAGAAGGTCTCATCTCCTCGGGTGCTAAAAGATAATAAAACATACATTTTTTTTCCTCTAATATGAAATTACCATTTAAAAACCTGTGTTAGAAATACTATTGTAAAAGGAACCTACCTACTGTAACTGTTGCGGCATGTTAATAAGTGTTAGCTGTCCTTTACTTTTATTTGCCTGGGGAAAAGGATCACGATATCTCATCTGACGGATATATTTATCCGGAGACTACGAAATATGCGGTCAATCTATTTTATTTAATAAATTATCTTCATTGTGACCTTAGATAAAATACAAATGTGTCAATAGGGTTTCCATATAATATTTACATCAACTGGCAAAATAGTAAGGAGTAGTTTTGCGATATGATACAATAAATTAAACTTATCTAAACTGTTACGCATCTATAGTCCGTCTTATAGCGTAGCGTATCTCATATTTAATCGCAAGTCGGCTTAATGTGATAGCACACGAACTGCACGTATTCATTAAAACTATGAACATAGCCCATAAGTTCCAACCTAACGAATGTATAACTGAAGAAGCGACTTCGCAAGTAAATAATTGAGGGGTGATTTCGCCATAATAAGTACTGGCAAGTTCGTTCGTAGGGCATAAATAAGCTGATCGTGCATGCCTCGTGTTCGGAATGGGATGTTTCGCAACGACTCTATTGTTTATTGTGCTCAGGCGCAGCGTGGTTGAACTAGGGAACAGACGGACGCGGGCACGTATACTGTACGAGTAGTCAGGTGGGACCAAACCCTTAGTGGTGAGGTTTACAAATGCCTATGTCATTAATGTTATCATACACCGTGTTTTTATTTATTTTCTTTACATTTAAACACATTGCTTGGTACCTACGTTTATATAACCTACCTCGTATATGCCATACATGGCTCTTTGTAAAATAAAAAATAAAAAACATTTTCATATATAATCAATCAAATGGTAAGTATGAGAGAATCTTAAGAATAACATAAAAGATGATTTTCAGGCACACGCCAAAATAAGTAGTATTAGGAGATCTAATAAAGGTTACAATACACTTGTGCAGTCATTAAAATTATTTTTTAATAACTCCATAACAGTAAGTTACGACACAGTTTCTTAGAGAAATGTAATATTGTACCTAAATAGTTTCCCTCAAGTTTTACGCATATGAAATAAAATACTCTGTATAAATTGTTAGAACATTTGATATTCTACAAAAAATAAACATAATCACGTGTCCGTACAGCGATAATAACTAAAAATCAAACAAATGACACTGACAGGGTCATATTACTTTCACGAATTTCACATATATTTCAAACTAAGCCTACGGTGCACCGGCTTCTCCACGCCTGAAATTAGTACCTATTTACAATTACACAATTAAACCTCTGTTAATGACACTACGATATATTTCTAATTAACAAAAAAAAATGCTGTCTAATGTTTCAATATAATTTAATAAGCCACATTTTAAATTTCGAAAAAGAAACTTTTAATATATACAGGTAAATAGATTTTAATTTTCTCCAACTCTTCTTAGTCCATAAATTATGTATTAAAATGTAAATGTAATTAATACCAAGGAGAGTGAAACTTGAAAACTTGCTTCAGAAAAAGTAACACGGGCGTTTGCGTCACTGCGATTTCATAAAGTATATTGCAGTACTATAAAGAACTTAACAATGTGGTTGTCGAAAAAGGTTTCACGAATCATAATAATATCCAATATTTTGTCGTGATCAAATTGGTTAGAAATATTGGCGCATGAAATTTATTGAGAGCAATGTTTTAAATGCATAAGTACGAGTAATTGTTGGATACTTACATGTACCAATGTATTTTCCGTTTGATATTTTATTCTTTTATTTCATTTATAAAATGCAAGTTTTGACCGTTAGCTAAATCTGTCCAAGAAAAAAGGCTCTTTGTAACAACAATTGATGAAACCCCTTCGAAGAGCTTCGCGCCTATTCATTTATGCTAATTGAATTCATGAGGTTGAATGAATAGGTATATGAGGTTTTTATTAATTATCATCTCCAACATCATCTAGCATCGTTAATGCTACCTAATTGTTGTAATCTAATCGTGCACTAATTTTTGTTCACAGAATTGTAATGCGAAAGCGAATTATCCTTGAGAACAGATTTCTATTCGCAGGCACGTGTTTGCCTAACAAGTGTAGCAATTACGTTAAGAAATTTACTACTAGCCCTTGATTCATGTTCGCATTTTTACAATACAGGCTAAAAACTAGGATTAGTTTTTACTTTTTGAGCTATTTCAGCGATTTTCATTGTGTGATTTAAAATCAAAATGAATATAAACATTCTTTCCATCCCAAAATTATAATCTCTTTTACCCAATACTGACGTGGAATACCACTGTCGAGCTAAAATCAAACAACGAATTTGGTTCATTCGTTAATTAGATAATTAGCTTGACCATTAAAGTATGTACATAAAGGTAAGAAATATGTACTTATAAACTACGCAAGCATCAGTGACTTACAACTTAATTATGGAACAGTCTTACACAGCTCATTGTACGTGAAACAATGCGTCGCCGTTTGCAAAATGCGCAAGCAACAGTGCGTTATCTGCGTTACTCTTTCCCAAACAAACAAGGTAGTATGTAAGCACTGCTTTCATACAACGTTACTGTGTTCTATGTTAAAATGCAGCGTTGCAGTCGGATAAGCGTTGCTGCGGCTCGGCGGATCAAACCTCAGTGAACCAGTGGGAGTTTCCCACAGACCGTGTGACTGGCCTTCCTTATTAAACAACAATTTGCGCCTGAGCACAACTCATTACTAAAAAGCATGAACGCTGTCACTTTCTATAATTGGAAACAATACGTCTACTCTCGTTTTCATCGACACAATTGAAGCATAACTTCAATTTATGTGAAGTTATTCCAAACTCGTTGACTACTAGTTTATGAACACCAGGCGCCCTGTAATTTGAGAATATGTAAACCAGACATAAAGCTTCTAGGCAAATTACTCAGTCATTGTGACAGTAGGCGAATGACTCAATTTGTCAGAGTGAATCGTATCAGTTACAAATACATTATGCTTAACTCATTGTTCTGTTTATACTCATGCTAATGTCATTCAGAGTCTGGAGCGTTATGCATTTAGGACGCTTAAACATATCCTCATAAATATTAATGGTTTTGTAGCGAAACACACCTGTATCAGATTAATTAGTTTGATATCATTGAATAATTCACGTATGAATTGAGCTTAAAGCTTCACTTACGTACTCACGACGAGATAATATCGTGAGCCGCAACGACGTTTTTATGTTCTGTAGAAATAATGTAAGACTCAGGAAAATTTATTATTATTAAAATTATACCTATATACCCTTACATATTAACACGGAAGCATCGTAGTAGTTGAATCTGTCACTATACGCCTGTTATCAACGTACATGTCACGAATATCATCATCGAAAATCACGATCGGAATTATTAGATAGTGCGCAATCCAATTTCATCTCGACGCCTGCGTCGCGCCACAATTTGGCACAATGCAATTTACTATTCGGTATTACAACACGCGCGCACGTTATGCCTACACTTATTTCCACCTTTTCATCTCGGCGGAACATCAAATGAATGACGCTTTTTGTACCAATGGTACACTCAATATTCGAATTGACACATTCATCTATAAGTTCGCGGAATCGGTTCTGTGCCGAGCAACCGAGGATTGCATGTCTCACGGACCGCGGTTCGGAAGTATCAAATTTATTTTTATGTATACTTTTATTGTTTGCGGTGAAGATTGTCGCCTCCTTAGGGGCTGTTTGTATGCGGACTGAGAAGAATTACGTACGCGCCGGAGCGGATCCACTTTAGAAGGTAGCGATAAAACAATTTGTTTAGAGAATGAGATGTACAAGTATAAGGCTGGCGAATATTGTCACAGCAGAATCACGAAACTGGCGTACTTATAGTACTTAGTTTAGCGCTGAACGCGTCCTCGGGGGGCTCTAACGGTTCACTGAGCGTGGACAAAATATATTTCCCCATGCGAAATAAGTACCTAAATAGAAGATGTGAGCTCACACACGGTACGTGTAAATCTTTTTGTGGAGCAGTGGCATGGAGCCATCATGAATGCACACTTGATTGTATAATTTAGTTAAGGTAATCTCGCTGCGAACAGCGCGGAGTCTGCCAGTTTTCAATTTCATGTCTGAATGGTACGAACGGTGTTTCTCTGTAGGAAATTATGTTATTTGTTCGTTTGCCGTGTGATTGTAAATTCAATCAGTGTTCATTAAATAAGTAAAGGTGCGTTCAAACCAAAAGAGCATTCGCTATTCTAACCCCCCACTCTACGAAATTCGATCGTTACACAAAACGTGATTGGTTGATTTCGTACAACGGGCGATAGAACAGCGAATGCTCTTTTGGTTTGAACGCACCTTTACGCATTTATTTATATGGTAAATTATATTAGACAAAAATTTTTGATTCATACTTCAGTACAACACATTTTTTTTTAACCTTAGCTTTTACTTCAAAGTCAAAGTACTTATTTGCATTGAGCACAGTACATGAAGTTCTTACTTTGTGTAGCTAAATTACTTTGTGTAACGTTTTTTGGAAGGGAATTCCCTTCCAAAAAACGTTCTAGTTCCAGTCGCACACACAAAAAGAGTCCAGGCTAAAGCCTTTTTTAATTGAAGCCTTATCCATAAACCACGTAAAGGGGTACGTAAATGTACGTGGTACTACTTTTCGAGTAACCTGGACTTGTATTGTTTACAGAAGGTTTATTTAAGTCTGTGTACAACAATCCAGTTGGAACGAGTTCGTTCCGCTACTCTATTTAAAAAACCGTCCAAGAGCATGTCGACCCATGCTCAGTGTAGGGCTATAGTATATATATATACGAAATTGCAAATTTGAGCTATGCTGCTGACAGACAGACAGACGGGCGTGGCAAAACTATAAGGATTCGTAGTTTACTACGGAGCCCTAAAAAGGTCTGAATTATTTTCACTTGCACTGCGCTTTCATTTAAATAACTTGTTTATATAAATTACATCCAAATCAAGAAGGTATTTACGGGAGCGACTTCGTACTCGCATCTCAGGTCCGTGTCCCGGTAATTTGAATCACGTCTGGCCGGAGTCTGGAAATGTTTTCGACGATTCGGTATTGGACGACCCCGGAAACTGCGCTCTGAAAGCAATCTAGTCGGTGTTAACGTTCAAAGTAATTTCTTTGGCTTCATCCGCTACGATGCGATGCTTATTACGTATGCTGAAGACGAGTTATAGCAATAGTCTAATAGCAATTCGACTCCCTCTCAAACCATTCGGAATTGTGAAATATTTACATCTAAGCAAAATTTCACCTATTAAGTTTCTTAGTTATAATATACAGGGTGTTTGTTATGTCGTTAGCCAAATTTGGATATGTCATTCGCGATCACCAGTACACAACATTTTTGAAAAAAAAGTGACACTTTTTTTTTTGTTTTTTACCCGTTTTTTATCCGGCAAAAACATAATTTGTGGTCACTAGGCAAGTTTGTTTCAATCCGTGCGATTCGATGGCAGACAAAAGGGTAGCAGGTTTGAGAAGTCAAGTCTTAGCCAATCAGGAGTTCATCACAAGCACCGATCAGCCGACGTCACTCACCCCACCATCGGCACTAAACAATGAATAAAATGTCCTAACTACATGCACACACGATTGTTATTTGATTAAAACTGCCCAAGCGCATACCTACCTGTACCTGCTCGTTGTCATCAACAATTCAATTTGCTTAGAGAGTGCATTAGAATCGATATCTGACGTTAAGTAAAGTTACTCCGTTCTTGAGGTCAAATTATGCTGGCTCGGCTGATCGCAAGATGCCATGTGCCATTTGTACAGCACTCTGTAAACAAAGAAGGAGTGCGCTTGCGTGAACACGCTCGAGTCAAACTACCCTCAGATCGGCGCGCAACTCAAAATACCCTCATTATTAGTACTTAACTGTATGCGATAGACTGATAATGCTGTCTTGTGGGTTTTACCTGCAAGTTAAGCTCCACCTCCATTCCCCACCACGCGTAGGAAACTTGTTACGTATTGAATTAGTTACCTTATGCGGGTTAATTAAAGTTGCAAACTCAAACACCCTTTCCAATCTGATTTGGCAGTTATGAGCGCATACCAGGTGGGGCAGTACGCAAAGTAAGCAAGTGATCATAGTGACCAAACATTCGTTAGATAATGGGATTTAAAAAAAAACTGTAACAAAAAGGATAATGATAAATGGATTATTTTTGTTTACCAAATATTTTTTTACGCCTTTACCCAACACATATTGTAATATGGCTAATGATATAAAAAACACCCTGTATAAATGTGATTATGAGATATTCACTTGAATATAAAGAGCCTAAAATCCTATCCAGGGTATTTTAGAAAAACCTCTAATCAGCCCCATATTTAAAAACAAATTATAGTCATACTCAATATTTTTAACCGACTTCAAAAAAGGAGGAGGTTCTCAATTCGACTGAATTTTTTTTTTGTTGTATGTATGTTACCCGATATCTCCGAGAATAGTGAACCGATTTTAAAATTTCTTTTTGTGATCGAACGTGTATTACCCCGAGATAGTCCCGTTGGCACCAAGTTGCCGTCTGATGATGGGATCTTGGAGAAATCGAGGGATCCCTTCAATTGTTATAGGTACATGTATGGCACTTTGGGTAATTTTCATTCATTTACATGAATTTGCATTCAGAAAATAGGATTTGAGGAAATCAATGATGGAAACAAATCGGGAATCTTGGAGAAACCGGTTGAAGTCGGTTTTTTAAATTTTTAATTTGGTGATTATATGTAATTTACTCGTACAACATCGTATTTTTAAATTACTTCATTAACTTAGAATTTATATACCAGAGAACGGAAATAACCGTTATTTTTGTATGGATATCTCCATACAAAAATAACGGTTATTTCCGTTCTCTGGTTACCGGTTTCCAATCACTGATTCTATCCCAAACAATACGTACATACTTAAATTAATATTAACTTTTGGCTACAGGCAGCACATTCCCAATACGAGTTACATACCTATAAGTAATCGATTGCCGGGTAGGTAGCTATACGTAATAAGGGAACATTTGTGCCTTGCTGATTCAACACTAATTACTTCTTTCGCTTCACGGTTGATCATTACCGGTTAAGCTGCTGCACGTTCGCTTTCAGGAAGGGATCGTTTTCCTCGTCCATGCACCCATAATCAACCCTTACGCTAATTAATCCTGCAGAGATTTATACTACACCAAGCTAGCTTTCTAGACCTATGTTGTTGTTGTTGTTGTTGTATTCTGGCCATTTTTTCCGCAACTCGACATCAAACGTGCCTATTTTGCGTGGCCCCAACGCTGGTCCAGTACTTATTGGGGACTTCACATACACCCTTGAATTTCTTTGCAGGTGTATGCAGGTATCTTCACGATGTTTTCCTTCACCGTAAAGCACTTGTGAATATCAAATGATATTTCGTACATAAGTTTTTTTAAATACTCATTGGTACGAGCCGGGGATCGAACATACGACCTCTGCGTAGCAGCCGTGTGTTTTACCGCTAGGCCACCTATATTCCTGTATAATTACGTTATAACATGTTTGGTGTGTGTACAATAAAGTGATTTACTACTACTACTAGATGTCATAATGTCTGTGTCCTCACAACTAAACAAAGGCTTCGAAATTGCATAGTTATGCAAAAGCATTGAAACAGAATGACAACCCGAAATTTTGGCGCAACGGGCATTATAGATAGAACGGAAATATGTGTACCAGACGCTTTGATTAACTGATTAACCGACAATGCTTCATACAATTGGGTGAGCGATGCAGCGATTCATTTGTATTCATTGCGCCGCTCTTATTCGGACCTATAACTCGATTTAAGTTTATACAAAACATTGGCGCGCAGTAAAATGAACCAAACTGTGAAATAATAATATAATCGCTAATTGAGTTTTGTTCACCCGGCGCACTCGACTCCGCCGCCGCCCGCAGGAGCCGCAAAATTATTTACTACTATTATTAGTTTAACTTGCAGTTATACGAGTTTGATTGCAATGAGAGAACAATGTCGGCTTGATTATTCATTTATTTCTATGAAAATCACGACTAACCTGAACGTTCAGCGACAATCAATTAAATTCGCCGTAGGCTTATTTACAAAATATTAACAGCTACTTAAAATTTACAAAAGGTACCTGAAGTTAATTTTGCGATGATCTAACCAAATCATTATGATAATCCTCAAAAATACTTCCTACACAAGTATATACATAAATATCTAAGATATAGAATAGAAATTATACAGATAACATTTTAACTAGAGCTAAACGTATGTTTAGCAGAGTGTAAATTGTAAGTGCAAGGCCTTAGGGAACATACCCATAATACGTGACCGGTTTAGGGGGGGGAGGTATGTTCCCTAATGGCCTGGCCACGACATTGATCTAAGGCGACCGGCGGGGCGGAAAACCATACGTGCGATAGGGAGTTCCGATATCAGCCTCCCGCTCCAACTTGTGTATTCGCTCGCCGCCGTCGCTGGCCGCGCAAAGTCGTGGCCCACCCTTATGCCGCGGCCACGACATTGGTCTAAGGCGACCGGGTTAGAGGAAAAGCATACGTGCGAGAGGGAGTATCCATATCGGCATCCCGCTCTATCTCATGGATTCGCTCGCCGCTGGTCGCCTTACGCCGCGGCCACGACATCGGTCTAAGGCGAATACGTGCGATAGGGAGTTCCGATTTCAGCCTCCCGCTCCAATTTGTGTTTTCGCTCACCATCGTCGATGGCCGCGCGAAGTCGTGGCCCACCCTTAAGTGGTGAGCATCGATCGGGGCGTCGAGCGAAGCGCTGAGCATCCAAGGGACTTAAATGGTGTACACTCAGGCTACTCGTTTCAGAGCAGCAGACTCTCAACGACGAGCCAGCACTGCCGCTAGCGACGCGCCGACAGCCGCGCACCGAGCACCAGCCTCTCTCAATCTCCATCTGTCTTCCTTTTCAGATCTCTCTCAGACTCTCTCGGACTTTGCCTTGCCTAAACTTGCCTTTACCGCATCATCATGACCAAAATCATTTTCTCTCTCGCCATGCCCATGGCAAATCTTCCTTCAACAGCCTCTCAACACCGTCCCCAAATGACGGTGCAACGACCATCCCACCCTTGTGGGATGCGACCCGGCCACAGCTGCAGTAGCGGAAACGCGGGAGCAGCCACACATACTCTAGGAGGAGTATCGTTTGTATATTCAGTCACTCGTTTCAGTTTACATTTGTTAAGCATGGATGCTACATGCTACGATGCACACCCTGCTCGAGCGTCTACTCAGACCTTACACTAATTCAAATAATCTAAATTTCGTAATCCAATAGTAAATATGACTACATAATTACCTACTATTCAGTGCATTAAGTGCACATTTTTAATTGCAGATACTTATTGCGCCGCTTGCACCAAAACCTGTGATTTACGTTTCTCTATTTCCAATAGGTACGTTATAAGCTAGATATTAGCTGACAGTCATAATCATTGTAATATTCGACATGAAACACTACAACATGTAGGTATGTTAAATATAAGAGCAATCA